>JBBUKS010000104.1:3186448-3197524 GCA_038050645.1 Hedychium gardnerianum | reverse complement strand
ATATTTAGATTATTTTTTATTCTTAATTAATATATTTTATATTTAAAAAATACCGAAACCATATCGGCACGGCATGAAACGATATCGAAAGCGTATCGTTCCGATCCAAAACCGAAACCTCGACACGGGTCGAGATTTTAAACCTTGATAATAACATCAAAGCCAGTATCAAGCTAAGCAACATACCTTAAACATCTTAGTTGAAAGTTGAAACACTATAACCCATGACACAACCATGTTGATAATCAACTTGCAGCTTGAAGCCAGAAACACCAGAAAATGAGCATAAACGTTCATGGCGGAGTTCTCTGTGTGAATCGTATCTCTTAAGAATAATTCAAATACTGATAGAGATATGAATCATATCTCTATTTTATACATCTTTAAGTCCATTATTATTTATGTATCTCAAGTTTCTCATTACATGCTAGTTTTAACATCTTACTCATTTATCGAGTATTGTACTTCAAAATTTGTCCAAATTAATGTTCAATTTTGATTATGGTGGAATAAAAATGTCACATCATCACAAATGTTTCACTTGATAAATTAGTGATTATATAAAAATGGGCCAACACCCCACTATAGTAAATAAGGATTAAAAGCCCATTATCAACACATGTATAAAGGCTGAAGCCTAATAAAATATAAAATAGACTTGAGTTTCCAATAACACACTAATTGACCAAAGTTGCATCGAAGGTGTCAGGGCTAAAGCCCTAGATTTCTTGGCTTGTCTTAAAGTTTGCACCATTATCATTTAAGGTTCACATTATTAAACATTTTTATCATAGTCATGCCCATGGTTTGAAAGCTCGT
Organism: Hedychium gardnerianum; assembly: GCA_038050645.1. Taxonomy (NCBI): domain Eukaryota; kingdom Viridiplantae; phylum Streptophyta; class Magnoliopsida; order Zingiberales; family Zingiberaceae; genus Hedychium; species Hedychium gardnerianum. The sequence continues at coordinate 3,196,705 of JBBUKS010000104.1, read as the reverse complement.
ACCGTACCGAGAGAAATGGTCTAAACGTATCGTTTCGATAAATTATTGAAACTCGATACCACTTGACACCAAGGTTCAAAATCTTAAGCCGTGAGTTTCAGTTTTTAATTGGAAAGATATTGCTTTGCTGATGCTTAGATTCATAGTGCTAGTGATAGATTGGAAGTTGAAGGAGGAAGGAGATGAAGCAAAGGAAAGAGACATTGTCTGTTCTGTGTGGTATCGAGTTTCAATAATTTATGATATGTTTCGACTGTTTCGTCCGGCATGATGCAAGATTTAAAACCATGCTCAGCATAGATTAAGTCTCCTTCCTATGCTTCATCTCCTTCTTCAACTCTAATCCATTACACAATATATTGAAACATTGACATGATATTGAAACAATAACATTGTAGTCAAAGATCGAAACTTTAACATGGCTTGAGAGTTTGAACCTTGGTCATGCCTTTTTATCATTTCTCTTTATATTCAAAATGTTTTATGCTCCATTATTATTCTTTATATTCATGCCATTAGTAGGGTCTACACCAAGTTATGCTCCATTTTGGTTCCGTTAAAGTTACAATTCATTGAAGAACTTTGTATACAAAGTCCATTAAGGTTATCAACCAAGGATCAACTTTAATTGAAAGGCAATTATACAAGATTCATGTAAGATACCCTTTGAAATAAACCCTTTGAAGATCATACCCTCATATAAAATTCTCATGGAAGCATATATATCTATAAGGTAAAGAAGAAGATTATCAATTAACTTCCTCTCATGGCTATCTTATTTTCACCCTTTGAACCTTTAAAGTATCGCTTCCACATTTTAAATTATATCAGCAACTTATAATCTTGAATTTTATTGATTATACAAATGATAATCATGCACAAGTAATGTTATGGAAGAAACCAAGCAAATTGCACCCACCTTGTTGTAGCGCCTCCAATTCACAACCAACTCACTTCCAACAAAACCCTCAAACTCCAGCAAGTGTTAGGTCTATAGGGTATAAATCAAATCTATCTTCCAACTATAGTACTACACCAATATTATAATATACATAATTCACAGCAGTAAGAGAGTTAGCTCACTCCCAATGCAATGAGTAAGATACATTAACCACTTCTCAAGCCTTAACAAAAAACTTACACTCCCAATGATTCAATGACTATTTACCAAATAGGATTAGTGCCATATGAGAAGAGGGAGTCTGAAATAGACTTCCTTGGGAACGATAAAGAGGCTATCTTAATGAACAATATTGTACTGAAGATCTAACCTTAGTAACAAAGGACCCAAAATATTTTTCCTTTTAAAGTTTTCTTCTCTTTCCCTGTCGATATTGCTACTTTTTATTTCTTGCAGGATTCTTTTCGAGCACTTGTTGGTGTGGGTTATCAAACGTTGCAGAGTTTGCTTTTGGATTTTTGCAAGTGGCAACCAAATAAAGCTCTTTTGCATGCTCTTCTTGACATGCTTGTGGATGGAAAATTTGACTTAGAAGAAGATGCTGTAGTAAAGGTTTGTGTATGCAATGCTCTTTGTATTTCTTTTCTGGTTCACTTTAAGTTAACCACATCAAGCATCAACTATCTTCTTTCCTTAATAAAAAAAGTGTTTATCTATTGCATTGCATAGTAATGTTTCCTTTGCTCATGTTTGATACAGAATGAAGATGTGATTATACTTTTCCTGAATGTGCTGCAGAAGGTTTGCTTATGCCTCTATAATATTTATGCATTATCATGGTAGCTTTACATTTTGATAAAATTAGAAAAAATTCTTGTTGCCAGTGCAGCAATTTGTTGCAGCATTATGGCCTGGATGTCTTACATAATATGCTCAAGGATTCCATCACAAATCGAACTGCATGTTTCAGGGCAGGAGTGCTTGGTTTTCTTCTTGATTGGTTTCCTGTAGAAAGTAGAGAGGACATGATTAACAAGATTGCTCAGTTGATTCAGATTATTGGTGGACACAGCATATCTGGAAAGGACATAAGGAAATTTTTTGCTCTTCTTAGAACTGAGAAGAGTGAATCTTTACAGAAGCATAGGTCCTTGCTTTTGACATGCATTCAGTATATGCTAAAGGAAAAAGGACCTGAGGCCTTCTTTGAATTCAATGGCCATGATTCTGTATGTTCCAGTGCCACCGATCCATTTTTTTCTTATTTATTTGTTAATTTCTTTTATTTTGTCCATGCGATTTTACTACATCATTGGAAAGTTAAATGTCTCGATATCATATGTGACCAAATAACAACTAGAGATTTCCTGGCACTTGACTTAGTTTACTAGTTACGTTTTTGTCATACTAGTTGAAAATTTCTATTTGACATGACAACTTGTAGATTTGCATTGCCCACCCCATCTCGCTTCTTGATTTGTTGTAGGTAACAACTTAATTGAGCTTCAAATAATTGCTATTTTAATTTGGTACAGTTTTATCTGAGACAAAATTTGGTAACATAAAGATTGTTTTTGTTTTCTACGTTCCTATATGTTTGTGTGGTGAAAAAATTAATGTTTTGTATATTATTTGTTCTAGATGATGGTGAAACTATCTTCTTTGTTTTTACTGGATTTGTTGATTTTTGTATGATATTCAAGTCTGGAAATGTGTTTAAATTTAATGATTTCACTGCTTGATATTATGCTATTATCAACCACTGGTATTTGCTCCATGGGCACATCAGCTTTGGATGGTTAGTATGTTCATTTTATGAATATTAGAGATTTTATTTTACAATGAATGTGCATAGTTTATTTGATGTTACACATAGTTTCTTGTATCTATGCTTTTGAGCTGAGTGACTTCACATTTAGTTGATTGACCATGTAAGACTTATGCTTCCTTTTGACCTATGACTTACTCTTAAGTTTAATTTTATGATGACTAATTCAACAGGTTTAACCTATAAGCTACTGGAAAAGGATAAAAATTATACTTAATGCTCTCCTTCATGGGCGGACTGGAGTAACCCAACATGTGGTTTAACTTACATGTCATCTTTTTTATTCAAGACTGGCACAACCTTTTGTAGGGCACCTTAGTTTTTTGATTGGTTGACCTATTAACCCAAAAGTTGAGCCATTTGAGAAAAGGCTTGTTTGTAATTTTGTATTCTTAAGATTCCCCTTGTGTGGGAGGGCTGATTAAACTGGATTGGCCCAAGTCCAACACTTGGACCCACTAAACTCCACTGAGAGCTTAATTTTGTTTTCTTTTTCATGATTCATCATATGCTATAGATTTGTTGCTCTGTTTTAAACCATAAATATGGCATTTATACCCTAAGTTTGGTTTGACAATCATTTATTTAATAGCTTAAGCTAACAGGAAAAAAAAAAAACTATACTCACTTATTTTTAATTAATAGAACTATTGTTTGGTATAATCTTTTGCATGTAACCTATTGTCAGTGTTAATGATTGATATAACAATTATGCATTACTTTTTTTTTACTGTGTACTATGGCGAGTACTATTTTAATGCTTATTTCTCTTGGCATTGTGTAGCTGAAGTTCTGTTCTAAGATTTATAGATCATGTCATCATGTGGTGGACTAACAAACTTGAGAAAATTTAAAGTTGACTGAATGGAAAACTTATGTGACATTTAATTTGAAATCTCTACCGGAACTATAGGGAATGTATCTGAAATTGGTTTGGTGCAAACTTTTATTTATTTAGCTCAAAAAAACATGCCATCCTTCTTGATGTTATGAAAAAAGATGTTTTTTTTTTTGCTTCATTAGCTGCTACTTATAGATACTGAATCAACCACGAGCAATTACTCTGGAAGTTCCCTTACTAATCAAATATCCCAAATCATGCCCCTTTGTTGAGTAATTCCCTAATGGGGCTCAGTCCCTTCTTGAATGGACCAATGGACCCTCTCCTCTTGGCTGCCGCCTTCTCTCTGCTGCTGAAGCACACCACCTCCTTGTGGCTAAGAACAGTCGGGAGTACAACTTCAGTTCCCCTCGACCTCCGCTGTGTGGTTCTATACCGTTGGTGGTTAGGCCAGTTTTTCTTCCATGCAGTGCAGAATGAGAAGTTGAAGGTATCATGTGCTATTGGGAAGCAGATCTCTCAATCTTGGTGCTCACAACATCTAGAAGCCTTCCTCGGATTTCACTGTGCCCATGTTGATTTTGGAATGCAGCAAGCAATACAGTGGTTGGTCCCCCTCCAAGCCCGCACTCCCCACCTCAGGGGTCTGCTGGCATTTTGCCTCACTATAATTAGACCACAACAATCCGGCAACTGCTCTGCAGATGGTGGGTTGGAAGCTGCCTGGATGGCAGCTGGCAGAGTACCAACAGAGGATTCTGAGAGACAAAGGTGCACCTGTGGCAGTGGTGGCTTTTGGCATAAGGAGGTGGAGACCTTGGAGAGGAGGGAGCAGCCAAGAGGAGAGACTATTTTGATCTATTCGAGGAAGGGGCTCTGTTGTGGAATTAGTCAACATAGGCACCCTAATTGAGAATGTTTGATTATTAGGAGCACTTCTTGGGTAACTGCTCACAAATTATTTAGTTATCTGTGATTGAAGTCCTCTTGCAAGAGTACCAAGGTAAGGATTTGATTGTGAAAGCAAGATAGTCTGACTGATCTAGTTGTCATGTAGGCCGTTGCTTCCATATCTTCCATTTCTCTTCCATTTCTCTTCCATACACTGTGATAACTTTTCACCATATGCGCAGTTATCTTTAGTTTTTGCTGCAGCAAGATGGGTATCTATCTTAAATTTTGCTATTGACAATAGTTACTTAGGCCTAATGATTTTAAATCCAGTTAATGGACTTAAAATGATTCATATGCTACCTAATCAAATTAAACATGTTAGTCCTTGTTCTGAAGCATCATGGCTGAATAAAGCATACTCAATTGCAATTAAACAACTTATTTTCCACTCTTTGAAAGGGAGCTTTAGCGTAACAATAAAATTATTGCCGCGTGATCTGAAGGTCATGGGTTCGAGTCGCGGAAACAACCTCTTGCAATGCACGGCAAAACTACGTACAATAGACCCAATGTGGTTCGATCCTTCCCCGGAACCCTGCACCTGGTTGCTCTTTTATCTTCCTCTCTTTCTTTGTTGTACTTTTCCTATGTCTGATGCTCCCCTTTCTTCCCCTTCCTTTTGTATCCTACTTTTCTACACTAGTAAATTTTCCTTAAAATTGAAAGGTGGAGGAGGGCATCATATGAAATTTTTTCGCTTTGTAAAGAAACCAATTATAAAATACTACAATAAGATTAACATCAAGAGAAACAAAAGTGGATTAAAGATTGTTCTTGTAGTTCTCTTGCTTTGTTTTTCTTCAGTTTGTTTCGAGCTATTTATTTCATAACTATAAAGATGTAAAAGATGGGTCTTGAGAATATTATTCTTATCTTGTTGGGTCATGCTTCCTCTCTCATTTAGTGTCATGCATATGGTTGGTAGAATCAATCAATCTTGATCCAATTGGTTGAGTTGGATCAAGATCAATCACATTTGAGAGGAATAGAGCTCAAGGTGAGGAGGATTGGGAATTTGACAAAGGCTACAGAGCTCAAATGTAATTAAATAATTTTACTAATTTTTCTAATTATAATAAAGTATTTTATGTGATCGTAAAGTACCTCTAAAACTTAAAGAAAAGTTTTACAAAATAGCAGTTAGACCTGCTATGTTATATGGAGTTGAATGTTAGGCTGTGACTCAAGCACATGAGCAGAAGATGAGAGTTACAGAGATGAGGATGTTAAGGCGGATGTGTGAACATTGGACAAAATAAGAAATGAGAGCATTAGAGAGAAAGTCGGAGTAACATCTATTGAGGAAAAACTCTGAGAGACACGTTTGAGATGGTACGGACATGTACTTAGACGACCAATAAATGCTCCAGTTAAGCAATGTGAAACTATGATAAATACACACATCAAACGAGGAAGATGAAGACCAAAAAAGACTTGGTTAGCAACAATAAAACAAGATGAAATTTATTTAAGTATAGATGATGATATAGTAGGGAATATAGTTCAATGGTGTAAAAAGATTCATATAATCGACCTCACGTAGTGGGATAAGGCTTGGTTGTTGGTTGTTGGTTGTTGGATTTGATCCACCAATTCTCTGGAAGAGAAAGTGTTATATCATTGAAAATTTCAAAGGACCCTTTTGTAATTTTTATAAATATAAGGACTTTTATATATAAAGGTGCACGTTAATAACCCATCAACAAATTCTTTTTCCTCCCGTGCTTTTTCATCCTAACCCTAACTCCTTTCCCTCACGTCGTCCTCGTCATCGCACGCCTTCGCTGTCGATGTCGTCACTAGTGCGTGTCAACGTCACTGCTACCACCGCAAGCCACCATGTTCATCTCTCTCTCCCTCTAGTATGCCTTTGTCCGAATGGAGATGGATGACGATGCAAAGGAGAAGAGAACTGAGAGCTTCAATCTTAATGACTCATGGTGGATTGGCTAAACAACACCAGGAATACAACACTCTCATTCAAAAAGAAAAAGACTGGAAAATTAGAGTTTCAAAGGGTTGAATAGGAGGGAGTTGCTAGCATAACATCAAGATATTGGAATCGACATGCACAAATATGGATTCCTACGTTGAGGTGGAGTTTTCTTGCTTGTCTCTCTGGAATTACCTTGTGCATGATTAAACCTAAAATCACAACCAGAAGGAAGAAATCATATATGCTTGTTTAGGGAAACAAAAGAAGGAATAATATATATACATGCTTGTTTATTTCTTTAATTAATGCAACTCATGATCAAATAATAGTTTCCTTGAAAATCTAACTAGATCTTAATTAGAAGGAAATTTATTACAGATTCTTGATATTCAATTTCATCTTAGATTAGAAGAAATTTATTAGTTACTTCTATTGCTTGTTTTATTTGTTCTTCTTCTTTATGCTTAAATTGTAATTTTCTCATTGATACTCTATAAGAAAGTATTGAGCAACTCTAAAATTTAAAAGAACCTAATGAACCTTAGGGTACGATCCCTATGTTGAAATTTAGAATATCGTGAAAAATTCTAGATGACAAATCAACATACTTGCTCATGACAAAGCAATCACAAATAAATACTCGTAGGAAGATTTCTATCCTTTAATTGAGTAAACAAGGAAAGGACTATACCTTTGTGTCGTGAAATTTAGTTATATAATGTATGACAAGTCGTGAGATTAATTATATTAAATTATGAATATAATAAATCTTGAAAATCATAGAGCAATTTGCTTCGCGCACAAAGAAGACTTTTGAAGCTTTTTGTGCGTCAATAGGCTCCAGCCAAATTGAGATAATTTTTCTCACCGTGTGGATTGCGGGTCATTCATTCTATTTTTACTTGAGACATTTTTTGGGTGAATTATAAGTCGTTCACCCTATATATGTGTTTGTATATGTACATTCACATGATGTATTTCGTATTTGGTGGAATACGAGCCGTTCACTCCTTGTATATATGATACATTTCTTTTGGGTGGATTGCGGATCGTTCACTCTATTTATGTATATATAGATGTATACATTTGATGCATTTCGTTACGAGTGGATTGTGGGTCGTTCACTCTCCTATATGATGCATCTTTCTCAGGTGGGTTGCAGGTTGCTCACTTGGATATTTTCACTTATACAGTATGTGTTCGTATTAGGTGGAATGTAGGACATTCACCTTTACTTATATGACACATCTTTGATGAATATATTGTTTGTCGTTCACACACTCAATAAATTGTATTGAATTGTCGGATAAAATAAGACAATAATGTGTGAAATGTTGGAAAATGAGAAATTTAGAGAGAATTGATGAAATTAATTAAGAAGAGAATAAAAGATGAATGATATGGAAATATAATTTGTAAATTATGTTGTTGCTCTTGTTGATTATATTTTCATACACATCTCTCTTATCTTCACTTTGCACTTTATACTCACTCTCCTTTTCCTTTGACCTTCAGGTTAATTGTTGAGATATGTATATAACGTTAGTGGAGTTACTTCAAAGGTATGCATGTAGTTTAGTTAGTTTTTTCTCTATATTTTGGTCTGACATTGTTATAGTTTACGCACGGAGAGCGAAGCTAGCGTCGTGGCAAGCCTAGCTCATACGGGGTGTGACAGGTTCACCTGGCTGGGCTAGGCTAGGCTAGCCTATCCTAGTTAGTATGTTGAACTTGTTCAACCTAAGCCACTCATGTTATCGTCTAGGTCGCTTGAAGATATTCATTATAAATTTGTAATCTAACTTTTCCCAAAACAATAAGAGTTTGTGGTTCATAACTCTGGAAATAAAATGTTGCTATGGTTGGTGATGGTACTAATATCGCCATAGATGTCATCGATGTGGCTCTAATAAAAAGCAACCTCGAAGAAATGGTGACTGCCATTGATCTATCAAGGAAGACACTCACTCGGATCCGACTCAACTATGTGTGGGCTCTAGGGTATAATGTACTTGAAATGCCAATTGCTATAGGTATCCTCTACTCGTAATTATTATTATCATCGGTGTTATTGTTAAGCAAATTGTGTTTGTGTTAACTAACTATTTGAGTTTGTATGTATCCTCTATCCGTTCATCGGAATCAGGTTGCCTCCTTGGCTTGCGGGAGTTTGTATGACAGCCCCATCTATAAGCATTGTGTGCTCCTCATTGCTTCTGCAATCATACAAGAAGTCGTTGTAAGTTCAAGATGTTAAGAGACCAGGAGACTATTAAGTATTGTTTGAAATGTTGATTTTAATCATTTTGTTGTAGATTTGTTAACGTAACTTATTAGATATTAGTTTTTGGTTTTCTATTTTTTTTTAATCTCGAACACTCATTTCTTTATGAAATATTAGATAATTAGAAGAAAAAAGATTCTTTTTTAAAAAAAATCTTATGAAGTTGACAGAAATGATTTTAAAATACAACAACTTGCAAATTGATATACAAGATATAATAATTCAAAAACGATTTAAACCTATAATTCTCCAATTTTACTTATTTAAATTAATAATTAAATCATATTTAAAAATTTAATTAGATTGTGTAATTATTTGTATGAGATACAATGAATAAGTAATTATTTTATTTAGAAATAATTCTTTAATTAATACTTAACATAAATAATTTCTTATTTGATGGTTTGATAAAGAAAAGAGTATGAGATAATTTTTTTAAAGAAAAATAGGATCATGCGATTAAACAATTACAATGACCTTTTCACACATTATGACTCACTCTCTTTTTGAGCTATTCATACATAAACAAACATACATGAAAAAGTATTTAAATTTCATACTTATCTAAGGGTAAAAATTGGAATATGTCCGGTCCTAATATCGCCAATCCTAACAGTTGAAATATGTCTAATCCTTTGTCGGTCTTCGTTGTCATTCTCCTTTCTTAATTTTTCCACTAGTTCCTCAGGCATGTTCCATAGACAAAGAGTTATGAGATTGGTGAGAAACTCAATGCCATGAGGGATCATCTTTAATTCTCTAAGATCATCCATAGTTAGATGATTTAAATTTGTCATGGCACCTTCCTCTATCACAATGTTATTTAAATTCCTCAATTTTTCCAAGTAAAGCATCTTAAGATTAGGGAACCAACCTGTTCTAAAGTGCAGTTTTTGCCCCTCATATATACGACCCATCAACAGTAAGTCCACGAGTTTATGTAATTGCCCGAGTGAAGGAAGTGGATCTTCGATTAGCTCTGACCCTGACAGATTCACATGTGTGAGTTCTGCACAAGAAGAAATAAATCTAGGCATTTTTCCTTCAGATAATCTCCCATACAAAGCCAACTTCTGAAGTAGAGGAGGTGGAGAATTTAACATTTCAAAGTTGAGTTGTTCTTCACTTCTTTCAGACAAGGAACGAAGGTTATTCATCTTCGTCAATGAGGTGCAAAGTTGAGGACAATGGGCTTGTTCCACCTCCACAACTTCTAATGATCGGAGCTCTTTCATATCTCCCAATCGTTGTACAAGTTTCTCGTTTGCTTTAACTGATCGTAGGGTTTGTAGGTTCTTCCACTGCCATGCCCCTTCAAGAGTTGGAATACAGCCAACTACAGTTCCCCTAAATTCAACTTCACCTTCAGACACAAATAGGTGATGAAGTTGCTTCAATTTTGTCACACCTCGTGGTAGCTTCTTTATTTTGGAATTACGGAGGTCAAGTGTTTGCAAACTCTGGAGCTTTTGGATATTGTTGGGAAGTTGTTCCACTTTTGTACCCCTCAAAC
>JBBUKS010000104.1:3163332-3186348 GCA_038050645.1 Hedychium gardnerianum | reverse complement strand
ACTTGGTTAGCAACAATAAAACAAGATAAAATTTATTTAAGTATAGATGATGATATAGTAGGGGATAGAGCCCAATGGTGTAAAAGGATCCATATAGTCGACCTCACATAGTGGGATAAAGCTTGATTGTTGTTGTATAATAAATTATAATTTTTTAATCAACAAATTAAGTTTATGAATTATATTAAATTGGTTAACTAATTTCAATAATTAAATTAACTTCTAATTTTAAATTAATACAGATTTTAAATTAATTTAAAATTTAAATCTAATTTTAAAATAATTAATATTAATTAAATGAGTTAGAATTTGTTTCAATAAGATATTAAAATTAATTTAATCAAACAAATTAAAATTAGTTAAATTACTTAAATTTAGTTAGATTAATGATAATTAATTAAAGTTAAGTTAGAAATTTATTTAGTTAACTAAAATTAAGTACATTAATCAAAAGATTTAATAAAGGACAATTCGGTGCATGAATCTTCGCCAAGGCAGGGTCTCGGGGAAAGTTTATGCAACCTTATCTTGCATTACAAGAGATTATTTTCGTGACTTGAACTTATAACCACCAGGTCACATGACAACAACTTTATTGTTGCGCTCAGGCTCCCTTTAAATCAAAAGATTTAATCCAAATTGAAATTGATTAATTTAGTATAAATTCATAAAAAAATTAAAATTAATTTAATTAGGATTAAAATTGATTTAACATATTTGAATTAACTCAAATTGCTTTGAATCATATTTTAAACTTGATTTAATTAAAATTAGATTAAGGGTGATTGATTTATTGATAATGTAGACAAAGTAACACTTGTGTAGAACATAATTTCACATATGTACATAAAATATAAACACATGATTTTTAAGTTTTTATATATCTTTTCTTGGCTATTGTTGTTTTCCTTTTTAATTTTTTTTTTACCACTAATCCAATATGACCAATATGAATATCCGATACCGATATTCCACCCATGGTCATATTCTTTGTTGGTACCGTTGGAATTTTCTCTTATGGATACAATTTGTTATTATAATTAAAAAAAGATTTAAACATTCTAGTGATTTTGTATGAGTTCAATGGAGGGAATTTATATAGTTGTCCCCAAATAGTTGAGACTAACATGACTTCTTGTCGTTTGTATTTGTTAATGCTTGCTACATGTATTTTCAATGATGTCCTTTAGTGCTTGCTCTCCTTCGAAGTGTTGTCTGCGAGAATATTACTATTCATTTATATATTCATAGGAATATCACTCATCAAACAATGTAGCTAATTAATAATTTCTTGTTGCAGGGAATTTTAATCAAATCTCCAGTGCAGTGGCCAAACAACAAGGGATTTTCCTTTTCTTGCTGGCTTAGGTTAGAGGATATACCTGATAATAGTGCAGTGGGACTTTTCTCTTTCATAACTGATTCCAAAAAGGGTTGCCTTGCAATGCTTGCCAAGGACATGCTATTTTTTGAGGTGCAGTTGGACTGTTTTACATTATTTTTATTCTCTTTATGTGGTTTCTTGCTAAGGGGATTGGAATATTTTGTGCACAAGTTACAAGTATCACAAGGCTTCTTTCCTATGCTTGCTATGAACATCCTGTTATTCAGAATTTACTTTTGCACCATAGATTTGTTTACCCTAACAAGCAATTTAATTGAAGAAAAGAGTTCCTATGTGGCAAGTCATGCTAGCTAATTGATGAACTCCCTGGGGCTAGCGACTTGTTTCTTTGAGACTAATTCCAACTAATAACCAACTGGCTTGGCATATTACCAAATCATATCTTTTATGCTATGCTGTTGCATGTGTTCTGCTTTGTGGATTCTGCCATGATCATATATTATATGATGTTAAACTTGTTTCAGTATGTTTGTCTTCATGATGCAAGGAATTAAATTTTAACTATACAAGCATGCTATTAATTGGAAACAAACTTTTTAGCAAATGCAAGTCTGCACTAATTGATGTAATTTGTTCTTCGCTTGGAATTTATGTTGGTTTAGATTGAATCCTTTAGGAAAATCCTTGCAAACTATTTGCAGAATATGTTAACATGAGGAGAATTTATGTTCTGCGGCTATTATAAGTCAACATCTGCTCGCCTTGTTTTTTTGCTGTATAATTCTTTTGCTTTTTGAAGTTTTTAAGATTCAAAAAATTGTTGAAATATATGTTTGTTGGGCATTAACAATATGATCTGATAGCATGGAAGGAATGACCTTGATTTTATTACCATCTAAGTTCAAGATAGAAAAAATTACGAGGATTAATAAGTTGTCCTTGAAATATTGACGAGAAACTATATTTTTTTTTTGGATAAGTAAAAGTGATATATCATGTATCCAAAATGTACAAAATGAGATTTTAGGGTCTATTCATGTTTTGATGTAGTATTAGATCTAAATAAATACCCAAAGACCTGTATATATATATTTGCATGAATATCCTCTCACCATCTAACTGACCCTCACAAAAAAAAAACTATGATTTCGAGCCCTCCACACATAGTGATGACAAAGCTAAATGACGAGCCTTTATCACCACCCTACTCCCTTTGTAATGCTGTCCGAAGACACAAATCGTCATCTGATCGGTGGACATCTCTGGACGCATATGAAGCCAGTCTCAAATCCTCTGCCATAGGTCAACAATAGGGGGGCACTGGAAGAACAAATGCTCCTGTGTCTTTGACACTTGCCTGTAAAAAGTGCACTGTCGATCCTCTTGATACTCCTGTCGTTCTCTGGTAGGGAGCCTTTAACTAGAAACTATTCTTGGATATATTTTAGATCGTTATTTCAATGCCTGTTATGTTTTTATTTTGCTTGTTAATTCTATACTTTTATTTTGTTAGATGAGACACGTGAAGAAGTAAATGCTAAATTCGAATCTTGGCGGGAAATACTGAAGTGAAATGTTTTATGTTTAGTAGAGTAAAGGCAGAATATATGAATTTAAGTTTAGCAATATTAGATGTAATGAGACAATTGTTAAGATAGGAGATGACGAGATGCCTGGACTAAGAGCTTTAAGTATTTAAGATCATTTTTGCAAAAGGATGGAGGGATTGAGAGAGATGTCTTACATATAATACAAGCAAGATGGTTGAAATGGAAGAGAGTGTTGGGTGTTCTATATGATCATAAAGTACCTCTAAAACTTAAAAGAAAGTTATACAAAATGACGGTATGCTATATGGAGCTGAATGTTGGATTATGATTCGAGCACATGAGCAGAAAATGAGAGTTGCAGAGATGAGGATGTTAAGTTGGATGTGTGGACATATGAGAATGAACAAGACAAGAAATTAGAACATTAGAGAGAAAATCGGATTGAGGAAAAATACGAGAATACGTTTAAGATGGTACGAACATGTACTTAGACGATTAGCTCCAAGCTCCAGTTTTGTGAAACTATGACAAATATGCACTTCAAACGAGAAAGAGGAAGACCAAAAAAGACTTGGTTAGCAACAATAAAACAAGATAAAATTTATTTAAATATATATGATGATATATTAGGGGATATAGACCAATAACAGAAGGATTCATATAGCCGATCCCACCTAGTGGGATAAAGCTTGGTTGTTGTTGTTGTATTCTATACTTTTATATTGTTTTCTCCAATTCTTGAAGGTTTGATCTCTGCCTTAATTTTTTTTCCTACAAAATTAACCTAATAGTTTCACATATTTCTGGCAGTCCAACAACCAAAAAAGGCAGTCTATTCTATTGCCTATCAACCTTATCCCAAGAAAGTGGCATTTTCTCTGCATTACTCACAGTATAGGCAGGGCATTTTCTGGAGGTAGCCAGCTAAGGTGTTACATTGATGGTAATCTTTTATCCTCTGAAAAGTGCAGGTGGGTTGACTCCGTGAGTGTTTCTTGCTTTCTTATAGATTGTACCTACTTGTTATGCAAAATAGGGTTTGGCTTATTGTTAAGTTTGATTGGGTCATCAATTATTTCCAAAACTTAAACAATTAGAAAAGCTCACTATACTTTTATATTCTCAACATCCCTTGCGTGTTTGAATGGAACTGGACTGATTGTCTCATGCTCACATGTCAAATTAATTAGCATGGGTTTTATTTAAAATGAAACATCTTGTTTTATAAACTAATGTTGATTTGGATGGCCACTTATGGAAAGTTATTAGGAGAGATATCAAAACTAAGCTTATATTTATACTTTTATAATATTAGGATTGATAATGAATTTTCAATTTTTGTCATTGTTGGTCAGATATGCAAAAGTTAGTGAGGCTATGACTCGGTGTAGCATAGGAACAGAACTCAAGCCTATTGAAGAGCCTTATCCATATAATTTTGGAAAGACATTGCCTTTCCTAGGTCAAATTGGTCCACTTTATTCCTTTAGTGATGCACTTACTTCTGAGCAAATAAAAGGTCTGTACTGCCTCGGACCAAGTTACATGTATTCATTCCTTGGTGATGGATTGCTACTTAACTCTCAAAACTCAGTTTATGGCGGAATCCTAGATGCAAAGGATGGCCTTTCATCAAAAGTCATTTTTGGTTTGAATGCACAGGTTGGTATCATTAAGTCTGATGCTCCCACAGACAAAGGGAAGGAGATGTGTCTTGAAAAATTATGCTGAACCATGAATTATTTTCATGTGCAGGCCACTGATGGGAGGACATTGTTTAATGTTTCCTCAAATGATAGTTCTGATAAAAATGCTTTTGAAGCTGTTATTATGAATGGAACAAAATTATGCTCTCGGAGATTGCTGCAAGATATTATTTATTGTGTTGGTGGTGTTTCTGTATTTTTCCCTCTCTTGACTCAGTTTAAGAGATCTGGTCTAGATACGGGACAATTTGACCATTCAGTGGTTGGATCCGTTGCAAGTGATAAGTTTGTTGCTGAAGTCATTGAACTTGTTGCTTCTGTCTTAGACGGAAATGCATCAAACCAACAACAGATGCATCTGCTATCTGGATTATCTATCCTTGGATTCTTACTGCAATCTGTGCCACCTACACAACTAAATGCTGAAACTCTTTCATCACTTAAATATATGTTCTATGTTTTGAGAAACAGTGGTAATAAACTTTTCTTTTATTCTATTGTGTTTATCAAATGTTTTTTTCTTGGTTTTCAATTGCTTTGTGAATTTCTGGATCTTTATCTTAGGTATGTCTGATACACTTATTAGAGATGTTATGCTACCGATCTACTTAAATCCCCATATCTGGGTGTATGCAAGTTATGAAGTGCAACGTGACTTGTGCTTGTTCCTCATCCAATATTTTGAAAGCGACAGAAGCTTGTTGCCAACACTGTGCGGCTTTCCTAGGATGCTTGATATGATATGCCAATTTTACTGGGACAAAGCTGGTCGATCAGCCCTTGGCAGCAAGCCACTTTTGCATCCAGTGACTAAAGAAAAAATTGGAGAGAGACCTTGCATTGAAGAAGTTCGTAAGATCCGTCTGCTTTTATTAAGCCTTGCCGAAATGAGTTTGAGGTAAATGTTTTTTCACTGTATAAAACCACACTTGAGACTTTCTGTACATGCCACTTCTTGTAATATTACCACTGCTTATTGAATCTAACACAGGTGTGGGCTTGCAGGCAAAAAATTTTCCCTGCTGACATAAAAGCTCTTATTGCATTTTTTGAAAGGAGTCATGATATGGTATGCATTGAGGATGTATTACATATGATCATCCGTGCCCTCTCTCAGAAGCCATTGCTAGCGTCTTTTTTGGAGAGGACAAATGTGCTTGGTGGCTGTCATATTTTTGTAAATCTTCTTCAGAGGTTTGTTGTGAAAAATCTATTTTGTGATTTTTTTTTGTTTTTATTTAGATTACTTTAACACATCATCATGTGCCTACATGTATTTAAAATGCTAACTGGTGATTGCCACAGTATGTTTCCCCAATAAAGCATTCATAATTTGTAGAGAAAATGCCTTTTTTGCTCCCCATAGTTTACTTTTTCAAAATGCCCCTCACAATTTTAATGTTGTCATTTTAGCATTAGGCTTTAAAACCCTTGTGGAATGCCTCTTCCTTTGTTAACTACTAACGGAGTTGATAGTCGTGTGATTTACAGGATTGCATGTGACAGAATATGCAACAAGGTGATTTGGAAAACAATTAAATTTTTTTTTTCTTTTTCTTCTTTGAACTTTTCAACACCATTAGAGAGAGACATCAATGTTTTTGTTTTCCTTATGAAGCTAATTTGCATGAAAATTTTCATCACTATCAAATCAAATTGCCTTGGACCTTCTGATAGCGCAAGCTGATTTGAAAATCATCTTGAGCTTCCTAAGACCACTAGTCAAACATATCAGTTGATTTGAAAATTATCTTGAGCTTGTTAACCCTATGAGCGAGACATATCGAGACCTAAAATATTTTTTTTTTTCCTTCTAAAAAACCTATTTTTTTTCAAATAAAAAATCCACTGGAAATTGATTTTCAAGCTGGCTTGTGGACATTCTATGCCAATTTTATGCTAGTTTTTTATGGCGTAAGTGGATTTGCAAATCAACTTGTGATCTAAAAAATTAAAGACTTCGACCACTTTGAGCCTGTTAACACCAGTAAAGACATATCAGTTTTTTTTTATCCAAATAAATCTAATTTTGACGAATAATTTCACCGTAAGTTGTTTTGTAAATCTGCTTGCAGTTTAGTTCACATGATTGTCAACTTTGTTAGCAGTTAACAGTGGATAACAACTTTGAATGTGTAAAGAGTAAGAAAACTACGGGAGGGAAGAATGAAATTTTCTCTAATAGACTCTTTGTTGGTTATTGATAGGAAATGGACAATAGACTCTTTTCTTTGACTGTGGTTTTGGACTTCAACAGCAGAATTCTTCATCAATCCCCTCTCTTTACCTTTGATTTTTTTGTCGATATTTTAGGGAATGGGAGCCTATCCGGCTGCTGGGCTTGCAGTTTTTAGGAATACTCTTGGTTGGGCTTCCTTCTGAGAAGAAAGGAACAAAGTTCTTTAGCCTCCCTATTGGACGATCTAAATCGCTCCCGGAATTTTACAGAAAAGGAGGAACATCACTAGAATCAATTTCCTTTGCTATATCAGAGAGACTCTTCAAATTCCCACTATCTGATCATCTTTCTGCTACATTATTTGATATTCTTCTTGGTGGTGCTAGTCCTAAACAGGTATTAGATGGAGATGTTCTTGGAATGTTGCTGCTGGTTAATTACCCTTTCAGTTGATAATACCAATTCAAGAACAAATGTTAGTTTCTGATTTTTGATGTTTCTTCTTTGCAATGTGTTTTTTCAGGTATTGCAGAAACGTGGACATCCTGATGCACAGAGAAATAAGAAATCTTCTATGGGTTTTTCTTCTCATTTTCTCCTTCCTCAGATTTTAATTTGCATATTTAAGTTTTTGGATACTTGCAAGGATTCTTCAACACGGATGAAAATTTTGAAAGATCTTCTCAATCTACTTGATTCAAATCCTTCAAACATTGAAGATCTAATGGTAAAACTTGAATATCTTCTTCGGTTTGCTATCTTGAAATTCTTTTTCAGTGAAATTTTTTACAGGAATATGGTTGGACTTCATGGCTAGAGACTTCTGTCCGGCTTGATGTGTTGAAGTATGAGACAGAGTCAAATGAAATAGCTGATGGTTTGGACGTGGATGAGTTAATTCTTATAAAAAATATGTATTGTATTGTTCTTTCTCACTATTTATATTCAGTAAAAGGTGGTTGGCAGCAACTCGAAGAGACAGTAAATTTCCTTTTGTTGAACTTTGAGAAGGTACTATCTTTATCTAAGCATTAAATTGAAAAAAAAATCCATTCACTGCATTTTTAATCATAAATTTGCTTCAAGTGTTTTTTGAATTCCAGGAAAATCGAACCCATGCACGATTCCTTCGTGGTATATTTGAAGATTTAATTGGAAGTCTCCTTGAAATATCTTCCGATGACAACATTTTTATGTCACAACCTTGTCGAGATAATACACTGTATCTTTTAAAACTTATCAATGATTTGGTGATCATTGAAAGCGGGAACAATGTTCTGGTAGTCAACCTAATTCACTTCTTATTTGATCTGTGAAGTTTCTGTAGTTATATGTTCTTATTCTCACAATATGCAAAATACCTATTGTGAACACTTTTGTGAAGTTCCACCAAATTTAGCTTAATCTTCTCATTCTCATCCCATCACCCATGCATGCTTTTATTTTTGCAGTTTCCTATTCTCGGTATTTGTTCAGACTTCTCTTCTGATAACTTGGAAACAGAGAACAAGAAGGATATCAGCTTAGCAGTTACAGAGATGCTGAATCTTGAAGGTGATCAACTTACAAAGTAAGACTGAACACTAACCACAAATTTAATTTGATTCTCAAAGTTCTTTTAGCCACTATGGAAACAGGAACAATCAACCAAAAAAGGAGTCATGTTAGATTTTGTTGAATCAAACAATATGGACCGAGCAATTGGTTTGAACAATATGATTAAATATTCTGGTTTAATTATTATGTCTATGTTTGAAAGTAAGCAAAACAAATAATCAAATATGAGGGGAATGAAAGAGGGGCCAACTGTAAAAGTCCAAACCAGGTTGATCTGCTAGAATGTGGTTCATAATTGGCAAAATCAGTTGATGTGTGCTAACCGCAAGTGCACGATTGTTGTCAAGTAGTAAAAGTTATTGTCCTTTTGGACCGTGGTGTTGATTACCAATTTAAGTGCACTGGAGGCTATTTAGACAGATCAAATGAAGGAATTGTTGTGAAAGCAAATAAACTAAGAAAGCTGAATTAAAAATGGTGAGAAAACTAGTTTTAGAGACAATCCTGGGACTTCGATTCCACCACGATGATCGTTGACAATTTAGTTGTGACTCCCTCCCTTATCTTAACGTTAGATCATGCTTGATGCTCTGTGATAGCCAATGGTATCGCAAGAGAGTTTGGACTACTTTCGTGAACAAATCCTCAAGTCAGATAGATCCGAGACTAAAGTTCACCTCTCAGTTCATCACCTAATCTCTAATAATTGCAAATGTACGTTTATATGCTAGATCTGAGGCTAAGGTTCACCTCTTGGTCTATCCTGGAGCAAGCTAAAACTAAATCAAGAATCTAACATATCATAAATAAAAGAGAGAAATCACATATATTAATCGTCAACTCAACATTGAGTTACTCTCTAATCCTAGAATTAGGGAAACTATTCTATTACGATTGATATACAAGCCATACACATCAAAAGCAATATTCTACAATGAAAATTAAGAGAGAAGTGCAGAGGGAACTTAGTTGTGGATGTCTACAATATTCTACAATGTCAAGAACATAAATCACAAAGAGCAGTATCTGAGCTAAAAAGATATAAATCAATGCAAAAGCTAGAAGTTAACCTAAATAATACTCATATAACGTAGTAAATGCATGTTAAATAAGAACAAAAACATATGCATGATTCACACACATCAAATGCCCCCAAATTGAAACTTTTACTTGTCCTCAAGCAAAACATGCAATCAAAATTAATGTGTGAATTAGGCTTATTACACTCAACAAATTTATATAATCCTAATTATTAGTGAGTAAAGGCACACAGATATTTCATCGAGGTGTAACTTAAAAGTTCCTCTATTCAACAAGTGTGATGACTCTAAGGCGTCAGATACCAATTTAAGTTGATTCCTCACTCCACTATGTTCCCAGAATTTCCAACGCAAGAGGCATATTACCTGACATACACAAGACTCATCCTCCCTAATGCTTTCCATTTTTCACACTTGGTCTCAAAGGAGCACTTAATGTTGAGGCAAGCTAATAGGTATTTTCCCAATAATCACTCGTTTTCAAAGGGGTACCAAATTGTTATTTCCCCAGCAACCATTCGGTCTCAAAGGGATACCAAATTGCTTTCACACATTTTTTCTCTCGTCATAAGTGTTTCTCTGGGAACCAAAAGCAGTGACAGTCCTAAGGAAACTAATATACTAGTCCAACGTAGTGAATCACAGTTCTTTTCGGCTACTTCAACTCTCGAAGTCAAATTTATGTGAATGTGAAAAGAGGTCCTTATCAAGTAGGACAACGAAGATCTCCGATTCAACAACACTCAGGTTATACTACTATAGATAGAAGAGCATGAATTGCTAAATGTTCGAACACTTATTCAAACATGCGGAATTTTTTACGCTAATGTGATGCCATATAAAAAAAACACAAATATGATAATAAACAAATAAAAACAAAATGACTACTGAAATGCAACAACAAAACTCCACCCCCACCCCAAACTTGAAACATGCATTGTCCACAATGTATATAAAAGGAAATCTACCGAGGAGGAGGGGGAGGGAAATGACCTTGTGATAGGTTCCAATTATACATTGCTTCCATCATTTGACGCTGCTTCAAGCGATGCCGCTCAGCTTGAATAGCGTCAATGGATGTTCGGATCCCCAAAAAGTCATAACCTAAATGCCCTACAGAGCAATCAACAAAAGAAAAGTAATGTCTAAATGGGCTGGCTTGTGTGGATGGGCGAAGGGTGAGTCCATATCAATTGGTTTAGGAGGAGGAGCAGTGGGGAAGACTAAGTTGGCACAAACTCGAACGGTAATATGCTTAGGGTCAGGGAGAGGGTGTGGAAGTTGGCCCTTAAGGACAAGGCTATAGCAGTTCCCGTCCCTCACAATCATACGAATAGCTACACAGGACTCCATGCCAATCCTGATGCCACACGTGGCCTCCTGAAGTCTGTCCAAATCATACCCTAAAGCTAGGGCAATTGGGGTGATGAGTCTGCCTATGACAATGTTCCCCGCCAAGGCCTTACCGGCCCTAGCGAGGTGTCTAGCAAAATGTGAACCTGAATCTAAATGAACATTATCTAACACGACCCACAAAAATACTAACTACGGCGGACTACACCATTGTTATCTCCATGATAAAAAATAGTATATGATATAATTCGCTGGATATAGCGAAAGTAGGGGTTTCGGAGAACAATGACCTTTTACTCTAGAAGCATAAAAACATATTCATTAGTGAACTTGGCCCAAATATAGTTATCTCTAAAATCAGCAGGGTCTCTCCGATCCCCACCACAAGGTAACTCAAAGATCGAGTTAAATTGTTCGAGGTTTAGCTTGTGTTAAACAAGATGAAAGGTGATACAACCTTCGTCATACCCTTCCCCATACAATACACTAGCCTCCACAGAACTTAGAAATTCCAAGGTAAGTCTAATATAAGTAGGAAATTACATATTCATGAATGCTAACCATCCTACTCGCTCTAACATCCAAAAAATTATCATCCCTAAGTCCTAGAGCATTAAGCATATAATCATGCATATATATAGTATTAACAATCCTTCGCTTTGCAAGCACTTCATATCTAGCTTTATGAAATTCATCGCGAAAGATAATTCCAAAGGGGTTAGAGTCGTTACCCTTCCTCGATGATTTGTCCTTATCCTTCGATCTTGAGCTTGGGCCTTCCCCTCATGGACGCTTCGAAGCCATCAGATACTTGCACACACAAAAAGGGAAACAAAACTCGAAGGAAAAAGGGTTAAGGCATGAGGTGGAGAAGAAAGGAGAAGGATGTAGTTTTTTAAGGATGAAACGAGCTAGGGTTTTGAGGGCTTGGAGAAAAGAGGAGAGTTGCTGTGAAATGTAGAGAGGAGAAAAAGAGAAGAGATTTTGAGAGTTGAGAGGGATTGGAGAGGAAAAGAACTAGGGTTTTGAGAGGGAAGGGCTAGTGAGGAGGAAAAGAAGAGAGATCCGATGCTTGGGGAGAAAACATGACTATGTAAAGGTTTTTAACCTTTCCCACGGGTCGTGACATGGCCATGGAACATGCGACGGTTATACTATGGTACGTTCTGGGCGTGCAACGTTGGCTGCGCTTGGGCCACCACGGCCGTGGGGCGTTCTAGACAGAGTTTTTTTTTAAATCAAACATTCCTCTCAAGAACCATGGGCTACTCGTGGTTCATTCTGTATTTCCTCCATGCTCGTGGCAAGGCTATGGATCTCCCTATCACTGAAATCAAAATAAAACATAAAAACAATTAAATAGCAAATAAAATAAAAGCAAGAAATAAAAATTTAAATGAAAAACAAAAAAGAAACTTGGGTTGCCTCCAAGAAGCACTTATTTTAGGTCATAAGATTGAACCATGTCATTCTCAACTTGTAGCTCTTGGTTTGAGGAGGTTATGCTTCCCCCTCTATCAACATGCTTGTTTAGGAATTATTTCTTCATCTTTACTCGCGTCAAAATGATGTACTTGCTAGTCTTGCTCTCGTCATCTTTCAGCTCTCTATCAAGGTTGCTCCACTTCAAAGGATCATCCGAGGGACATCCATGGTTTCTTCTTTTTCCACCTGCTCTCAACGAACAATCGATTAATGACCATAGATAAATTGAATTCAATTTTGTCTTTACCGACCAAAGGAGAGTTTATGATTTTTAACATCAATTATAGCCCTGGCGGTGGATATGAAAGACCTTAAAATAATAAGGATTCGAGGATCTTCATCCATTTCTAACACGACAAAATCAGTAGGAACCACCAAATTACCTACTTTTATTGAGCATCCTCTAAAATACCCAATGAGTATCTAACAGAATGATCTGCAAGCTGCAAAGTCATTGTCGTTAGCAATAACTCACCTAACCCTAGTTTCTTGTAGATCGAAAAAGGTATGAGGTTTATGCTAGCACCAAGATTACAAAAAACTTTGTTAATGTTAGTATCACCAATCATGCAAGGAATTGAAAAACTACCTAGATCTCTGAGTTTCAGAGGCAACTTATTTTGGATCAATGCACTGCACTCCTCTGTCAAAGCCATAGTTTCGTATTTCTCGACCTTCCTCTTGTGCGATAGTATATCCTTCAGAAACTTCGAATAAGTAGGCATTTGTTGCAAAACATCTATGAAGGTTATGTTCACGTAAAACTTCTTGATCATCTCTAGAAATTTGCTAACTACTCATCTAACTTTGCCTTGGCTAATCATTGAGGGAACGATATTGGTGGTTGATTGGTCCTCACCAGAGTTGTGGAACTAAGTTCTTCACTTTTCTCTTCGTATTATTTTAGTGTTGTCCTCTTTTTTTATGTGAAATCCAAATTGCTCCATCCTTCTCGTTCATCGTACCGTCTTCATCCTCCTTGCTCACCTGGGGTTCCTCCAAAGCTCTACCACTCCTCAACGTGATAGCATTGCAGTGTTGTACAGGGTTCATTTCAGGTTGACTTGAAAATCTACCCGGAGCTCTCGAAGAGGAACTAGCAATTTGAGTTTCCAATATCTTGATATGGTTGACCAAGTTGTAAGCTTCCCTATGATTTGTTTGATTGCCTCTCCAGTAGCCATATGTTGTCTGATTTTCTCGTTCTACTTAGTTTGCGTCGTGATGAAGTACTCTAGCAAATTTTCGAGGTTGGATTTCGGTGCTTGCTGGAATCTTGATGGCGACCCATAGTTATTCTACCCAACTTGGTCTTGGTTCGTAGGAAAAATTTGGGTGATTCCTCCAATGAGGATTGTAAGTGTTTGAATAGGGGTTGTTCTGCGACCACTAATTGAAGTTGTTAATTGTGTCTACTTGTTCCATCTGGACCCCTTGCGAAGGCGCAACTTCAATTTTACAATTAATAGCTCAATGACCTGTTGCACCACAAATCTTGTAAGAAATATTAGTAATGTTGACAACGCTAACATGGAATGAATCAAACTTCCTGATTAGGGTATCCATCTTTGTTGCAATAAGATCTAGAGTGTTCACATCATACTTACTTGCAACCTTCATGGGATTACCTCTTTTGGTTGCCCATTGATGATGATTCAGAGTCACTCTCTATTATATCGCAAGCCTCGTCCAACCTTTTTTTCATGAAAGCTCCCCCAACTGTGGAGTCTAACAAGATCTTTGTTGAATAGGTGATTCCGTTGTAGAATGTGTGGATGATCAACCACTTCTCTAATCCATGATGTGGGTATTGTTGCAATATCCCCTTAAATCTATCCCATGTCTCGAATAAAGACTCTCCTTCCTTCTGTGCAAAACTTATGATTTGATTCCTCAGATGTGCTATCTAGCTAGGAGGAAAATTTTTGTCAGGGAAACACTGCTCCGGTAAATCCCATGCCATAATACTCTTTGATGGTAGGAAATGCAACCAAGCTCTTGCCTTGTCTCTTAAGGAGAAAGGGAACAGTCGCAACCTAATAACATCTACAGAAGCACTATCAAATTTCAGTATCTTACAAAATTCAAGAAATACCTCTAAATGTAGATTTGGATCATCCGTAGGTGCGCCTCTAAATTGTTATTGTTGAATCATTGAAAGTAGTGTCAGTTTCATCTCAAAGTTATTAGCATCTACCGGTGGTCTTGTGATGCTAATCTAAATCCTCTTGCACTCGGTGCTACGTAGTTCTTCAGAGGCTTGTTCTCGTCGTTAGTGGCCATGATCGGTGTGGGTTGTTCTTGCTCAGCTTCTAGACGCCTTGTTGGTTTCTTCTTGCGTGAAAGGTTCTTTTAATCTCAAGATCTACATCTAGCACAACTCCCAATTTATCATACCTTAGCATACAAGAAAAACTAATATAAACTCTTAGGTTCTCCTGTAAAGAAAAAGATGAAAAATTGCAGTAAAAGGAAAACAAAAATCTAGATTAACCAAATTGTCAATAAAACGAATATCAACTAAACACAGTTCCGACAATGACATCAAAAACTTAATGCATGCTAATTGCAAGTGCATGGTGGTTGTTAAGTTAATAAAAATTGTCGTTCGCAAGTGCATGGTGGTCATTAAGTTAATAAAAATTGTTGTTCTCTGGACGTGATGTTTATTATCAATTTAAGTGCAATGGTGGCTATCTAGAAGCAAATTATTGTGAAAGCAATCAAACTAAGAAAGCTAAATTAAAAACGGTGAGAAAATCACTTTTAGAGACAATATTAGGATTTCGGTTTCACCATGATGATCGTTGACATATTAGTTTTAACTCTCTCTCTCACCTTAATGCTAGATTATGCTTGAAGGCGGTCTACCTAAGGTAACCAATGTTTTCTCTTGATATACATCGGTGTATCTACTCTAACGTGGCTCCTATTATCATGTTAACCGAATTAGGGTATGCCCTTTACGCTCTTTGACAACCAATGATATCCTCGAAAGAGTTTGGACTACTTTCATGAACAAACCCTTAAGTCCAGTTCTATAGATTTGAGACTAAAATTCACCTCTTAGTTCATTCCCTAATATCTAATTATTGCAAACGTACATTTATATGCTAGATTTGTGGTTAAGGTTCACCTCTCGGTCTATCTAGGAGAAATCCATCCCTTAATCTTTAATCATGCAAACATACGTGAATACATGAAGCAAACTAAAATTGAATCAAAAATCTAACATATCATAAATAAAAGAGAGAAATCACATATATCAATCGTCAACTTGATGTAACATCGAGTTACTCCCTAATCATAGAATTAAGGAGACTACTCCATCACGATGGAGATACAAGCCATAAACATCAAAAGGAACATTCTACAATAAAAATTGAGGGAGAAGTGCAGAGGGAACTCAATTGTAGATGTTGACGACGTCTCTGGAAGATCTCCACGTGCTCCTTTGGTAGCCGGAATCTCTAGGCTCCTTGGATCTCTTGGAAGACGCCCCTTGGTTGTTTTTATAGCCTCCAAAATTTTCATAATATAACAAATTTTCCTAAAATTTAGAGGGGCACTACCATTAAAACCTTGCGATCCACCGTCATGATAGGCACCATGAGATGGCCGTGGATTGTGATGTGGTGTCCTCGTCAAAAGTCCAGGACAAACCACGGTCGTGGCAGGTGCCACGACCTGACCGTGATTTTTCCTGCAGCTCCGGGTGATGCTCCTATGACCGATCTAACTCTCTGGATGATCCATGCCTGTGGAATGTACTATAGTTTGGCTATGGATCATGCTGCAATGTACACTCCTTTAGCTTTTCGTCTCCTAATATGCTCAAATACGAAGATCCTCACACCCTATCAACATAAATCACAAAGAGTAGTCATCCAAAATAAAAAGATAAAAATCGATGCAAAAGCTAGAAGTTAACCTAAATAATGCTCATGTAACGCAATAAATGCATGTTAAATATGAATGAAAACATATACATGATTCACACACATTATCAGTCAAGACCTATATGGATTGCTTGAGTTGATCAGGGATGACAATGTTTGATCTGATTATTTTTTTCAAGAAATCAACATCACACAAACATTGAGAAGTTTAAAAATGAGCTGTGACATCTCATGATGATTAACAAGTTCAAAAAAGAATTATGATATCTCATGATAAAAAAAAATAGAGGTTCTAAGAAATTAGATAGAAATAGAGACAGAAAATATGAGAAAATAATTATTTCCACTATATCTTGAATAGGTACAAGGCTCTCCTTTTATAGAGAGAATTTACAATAGAAAAGGAAACTAATGAAAAGGAAACTAAATAAAGTTAATATTCGACAGATTATACTTTCCTATTTTTTTTTGATTTGTATATCTTTTACGATCTATATTTACATAAGAAACGATCCTGGAATATTCCTGAAATTATGACTAAATCAAGGACTTTAATGACAGAATTTCCAACACTCTCCCTCAAGCTGGTTTGAAGATATCTTCCATAACCACCTTGCTAGTCAGCTTATCGAATTGTTTCTTGTGTAGTCCTTTCATTAATACATCAGCTAATTATTCATCTGTTGGAAGATATGTCATACATATTATTCTTGTGTTGATTTTCTCCTTGATGAAATGTTTATCCACTTCTATATGCTTTGTGCAATCATGAAGAACCAGATTTGAGCTATGGAAATAGCAGCTTTGTTGTCACAATAAACCTTCATAGGAGTTAAGTAAGAAAACTTCAATTCCTCAAGAATTCTTTTGATCCGCATCACCTCACAGAGTCCATGGGCAACAACTCTGAATTCTGCTTCAGTACTACTGGCTAATACATTTTGTTTTTTACTTCGCCATGTAACTAGGTTCCCACCAACGAAGGAACAGCAGCCTGATGTAGATCTCCTATCCGTAACACTCCCTACTCAGTTTGCATCTGTGTAGACTTCGACTTGAAGATGTCCATGTTTCTTGAATAATAAACCTTTCCCTGGAGTTCCTTTCAAATATCTCAATATCCTATAGACGACCTTGAAATGTTCTGCTCCTGGTGAGTGCAGGAACTGACTTACCATGCTAACTGCGAAAGCGATATCAGGCCATGTATGAGACAAGTAAATCAATTTTCCTACGAGTCTCTAATATAGTTCCTTGTCCTTCACTTCTTCAGCCTTGACAGCTTGTAACTTTAATTTAGGCTCAATTGGAGTCTCAACCATTTTACACCCAAGCAAATATGTTTCTCCAAGGAGATCAAGAATATATTTTCTTTGATTAACAAATATACCTTCCTTGGATCTTGCAAATTCCATTCCATGGAAATACTTGAGGACTCCCAGATCCTTAATTTGAAACTCTTTTGCGAGTCTCTTCTTTAGGATTGCTAATTCTGTTTCATCATCGCTCGTTAAGTAATGTCATCAATATAAACAATCAAAATAGCAACTTTACCTTTTTTTGAATATTTATAAAATATTGTGTGATTTGCTTGATTCTGCAAGAAGCCATAACTGCTAACAGCCTTTTCAAAGCTATCAAACCATGCTCTTGGTGACTGTTTGAGTTCATATAATGCCTTGTTTAATTTGCACGCTTTTCTATTGCCAAGTCTCTTATTAAATTCCAGCGGTAGGCTCATGAACACCTCCTCTTCTAGATCACCATTGAGAAATGCATTTTTAATGTCAAGTTGATGTAGAGGCCAATCTGAATTTATTACAAGAGATAACAGGACTCTGATAGAGTTCATCTTAGCAACTGGAGCAAAAGTCTCTTGATAGCCAATCCCATAAGTCTGATTCAGCCTTTAGCCACTAGTCTAGCCGTACCTTTCAATGCTTCCATCAGCTTTACATTTTATCGTAAACACCCATTTACACCCAACTAGTTTCTTGCCTTTGGGTAGATCAACTATCTCCTAAGGTCCACTTCTCCTTAAAGCATTCATCTCTTCCATGATTGCTAATTTCCAACTCAGATCATCCAAAGCTTCCTGTATATTCCTTGGAACAAACAAGTGTGAAATCCTAGAAGTGAAAGCTTTATGGTGTTTTGACCGTCTTTGATAGGAAAGATAATTTGCAATATGATGATTAGTGCAATTTCGGACACCTTTCCTAATTGCTATAGGAACATCAAGATCAAGAATAGTAGGTGAACAATTAGACACAATGGGAGGAATCCAAGCTGGACTTGGGATAGGGTTACCTAAAATTTCGGTGTCAGATTTTCAGACTGGTGTTGTGCAGGCTTGACATTCGAGTCTTTATTTCTCAGATGAAATCTCTTCCTAGTATGAACCTGAAGTTCAGAACTTAGATCACGGTGATCAGTTTGTAGTATTTCTCCCCCTAATCCAGAGTCTCTGATACTAGGCAGAGATAAGTGACTATTTTCAAGATTGTGAAAAATAATATTGGGAAGTGGGATAGAAATGTCCCAAAAATTGTCTTTTACTTCACTTGTCGGCCCCCTGAAGAGAATTTTTGATAAAATAGGATTTTGTTTCTAAAAATGACACATGCTCACATAAATTTTTTTTATTTGAGGATCAAAATACTTATACCCCTTTTTGTTTGACGATAACCCAAGAATATGCATTTTATAGCACGTTGTTCAAGTTTTGAACAAAATTGACATGGAACATGAACATAGATAGTACATCCAAAAACTTTAACAGATAAATCAAAAATCAATCTTATTTTAGGAAAAAAAAATTTAAGACAATCAAGAGGTGTTTTATATAATAACACCTTACTAGGCATCCTGTTTATCAAATATGAGTGTTAAAATTACTTCACCCCATAAATACTTAGGAACATGCATATAAAACATTATGACACGTGCTATTTCAAGTAAATATTTATTTTTTCGTTCTGCAATACCATTTTGTTGAGGGGTATCCCGGCAAGTAGATTGATGAAAAATGCCTTTTTCGTTCAAAAAATCACCTAAGTGCTTATTAAAATATTCTGTTCCATTGTCGGAATGTAGAATATAAATTTTGGTTTGAAATTGGTTTTCAACCAGTGTAAAAAATTTTGAACAAATTTCTCACTTCAGATTTATTATTCATCAGATAAATCCAACATAAGCGTGTATGATCATCAATAAATGTTACAAACCATTTTTTTACCAAAAGAGTCGTAATTTTAGATGGGCCCCAAACATCACTATGAATCAAATAAAAAGTTTGGAGGCCTGGTAAATCTTTGGCAAATAAGTTAAACGATGAGATTTTGCAAAAATACAAGTTTCACAAGGTAAAGAAGAACAATCAATGTCTTTAAATAATTCTGGAAATAAGTTTTTTAGATAAAGGGAAACTAGGATGTCCTAGTCTATCGTGCCATAGCATTATTTTTTATGGAACCTAGATCGAACTGATACTGTTAAAGCTCTGAGCTTTTTTATTACTAAAAGGTATTTCATCCAAGTAGTAAAGACCTCCAATCATCCTAGCACGCCCAATCATCATCCCCGAGTTCTGGTCTTGAATTTCACAGTGTGATTCAAGAAATATAACACGACAATTAGAATCTTTTGATAATTTACTAATAGACAAAAGGTTGCAGGCTAATTTAGGAACACGAAGAACAGAATTGAGATTAATTTTCTCGGTGAGCTTAATAAGTCCTTTTCTAGGTTAAAAACTACCATCGGCAATTCTAATTTTCTCATTTCCAGAACAAGGGAAATAAGTATTAAATAAGTGAGAGCAACTAGACATGTGATATGAGGCTCCAGAATCTATGATCTACGGAGAGGAGTTTAAACAAGAGAGAGCTGTAGGATTGCTACTTGTTTATGCCAAGGAAACACTAGGAATACTAGATGAGAAGTTGGATTTTATCAGCTTCAAGAATTGATCAATCTGCTCTTTGTTGAAGGAACCTGAGTCGGCTTCATTGGCAGTAGGAATTCCACGATTCTTTTCTCCTTGCTTGTTGTTTTCCAATTGGCAGGTTTGCCATGAATTTTCCAACATGTCTCACGTGTATGGCGAGGCTTGTTGTAGAAATTGCACCAAACCCGTGGCTTATCATCAGACCTGTGCTGGTAATTTGCAGCCTTGTAGGTAGCATAAGTAAATAAGGCAGAATTTTCAATTGACTCACTGACACTCCTTTTTCCGAGCATGACACTCCTTCAGCTTTCTTCTCTTCTAACTTCGGCAAATACTTCACCAATGGATGGGAGAGGAGGTCTCCCAATAATCCTTCCCTGTACTTCATCAAATTCGACGTTGAGACTTGCAAGAAATATGTAAATACGGCCGTCTTCCATAGTTTTCTTGTGGTGGTTGCAGTCATCAGTAGATTTTTATTCGTATGTGTTGAAGAGGTCAAGATCCTGCCGCAACCTTTTCAATGAATTGAAGTATTTAGTGATGGAATCATCTCCTTGACGAATTTCCCCCAACTTTAAAGTCAATTCAAAAACCTGAGATTGGTTACCCAGGTCAGAATACATCGACTAACATTATCCTACAACTCTTTTGCAGTAGGATAATACATGTAATTGGTACTTATATCCTCCTCCATGGAGTTGACTAGCCATGTCATAACCATGGAGTTTTCAGCGTCCCATGTGGCATGGATCATTAACAGCAGGAGCCTTCTTATCACCTGTGATATAATCGATTTTTCCTTGCATACGAATATACATTCGGACGGATTGCGACCACCGGAGGAAGTTGTCACCATGATGGTGGTGATTTAGACTGAATGAGAGTTGGAATGGTGTTGCAGAGTGTTTTACCGTGACAGTGACAAGGATTGTAGTGTCTCTAAGTATTCATATTCAAATTCAGCTCCTCAATGGCCGCTGAAGTCGATTGGTTCGTTGCAATGGTGGTAATGTTCTTATAGAAGGTTACTGTGTTGCCTTCGATGCGGACTCCACCTTGCATACTTCGTATGAAGTTACATCCGAGAACCATCTGAATCCCCTCTCCGAGTGTCATTTCGAAAGAATAGGTAAACGGGATTCTGAACTTGTTTTCACCTACTACCATCTGGCCTCCCTTGAGCTTCCAATTAGCCGTTTGCTTGGAATTTACTCCATTAATTACAACAGTGTAGGAGTTCTGCTCTAGAGCCTGGTTAGGTACTGACTTCTTGTCAATGCAACACGATGTAGCTCCTGTATCCAGTATTGCGTTAACAGAAAAAGGAGGTACATTAGGGATTTCAAAATTTACCACCATATTGTATAGGCGGTTGACAGTTCTCCTTGGGTGGTACTGTCCCTCTGTTGCCTTTGAAATGGTATATTCTTCAAGAAAAGTGACTTGCTCTTTTCCCTTTCGCTGATCAAAGTCTGCTAATTCTCTTAGATCTTCAGCGAGTTCTTTTGTTAATACTGCTTCATCATCTCTGTTTCTTTTGCACAGATGGTCTATCTCTCTTTGAAGTCGATCATTCTCTGACCTGAGATAGTTAATGTATTCTAATAATTCTGGAATTAAAGCAGAATCATTATACCGTCTTGGCGCCGATGGAGCTGTTTCCACTATAATCTTCAAATAATAATCTGCGCATAATGCACATACTGTTAGAAAACATGTGGAACAGTGGAGTCTAGACCTTTCAGGAGTCTCTCGTCTGCAGAAACTGCATCTTTGATACTTGGTCATGACTTCTTTGTTCTCCATCCAGGTATGTATACATGTTGCCTGCTCTTCAGGGATGTCTACTTGTACTTGCCATCCCTTCTCTTCGCCAATTAAGACGAACAGGTCTTCAACAAATGGCAGGGTGCTCGTCACAGCTTCGCAGTACTGCATTGTATTAGTTTCACCTTCGGACATGCTGCAGATTGCCTCGCTGTCCGTCTCCTCTGGATCTACTGAAACAACATCATAATTATCAGGGAGATCTAGTTCTTCTATTATAGCTACCCTTTCTCTGTTGCCAAATTTGTTGCGGCAATCTCTAGCGAAGTGCCCTTCTTCTCCACAGATGTAGCACTTACACTTTTTGACCTTAGAACGGTCATTCTGATGCTTCTTTTTGATAACCCGCACATGTGACTTATGCGGCTTACCTTTTGTAGGATTGGGCCTTTCGAAGCCCAAGCTTCTTCTTGCTTTGATAATAGCCCGGCATTGGTATCTGGGAGCAGAATTGTAGATCCTTCAAGCTTCTCTGCAATGCGGCCTGTTTGCACATTTCAGTCAGCTCCTGATGTGCATGATGTATTCTGGGCAGAACACCAATTGTATTTCCCCGAAACTTTTCTTGGAACTTCTGCTCCAAGTAATTACCAATGAGTGGCGGCATCTTCCGATAGAACTTGCTAGATAACTCCTCATTTACGAACATTCGACCAGTCTTCGCTGCTAGCTCTTTGTACTGGTTCATATAAGGAATTAACTCTTTGGTGCTAGGGCATACTAACCTTTCGAGGTCCAAGTACGCCTGGTTCTGCTCCGTTGTTGAGCCAACAACTGGATCTTCCAACGTTATTATTCGTCGGATCTGTGAGAGGACATTCTGAGTTTCATCTGCTACAGCTATGAGCTTATCATACTGCTCAGGGTACATCATTCACCATTGTATGAATGTCTTTTTCTCGATTTCGCTCAGTAGATTCTCAATATACAGGACCTTTGCCTTCTTATCTGACCAGATCTTTGAGTCGATCACATTGGTAGTGATGGACTCCCATCTAGAAATAACATCGTTATATAACCCAATGTTATCTGGTAAGACTAAAAGCGCACCTGATTGCTGTTGAGCAGAGGGGAGAGTCCACTGCTCGTTGTTGTATCCCATCTTCATACTTCCGATTTTTGC
>JBBUKS010000104.1:3145775-3163232 GCA_038050645.1 Hedychium gardnerianum | reverse complement strand
AATAGGTACAAGGCTCTCCTTTTATAGAGAGAATTTACAATAGAAAAGGAAACTAATGAAAAGGAAACTAAATAAAGTTAATATTTGATATATTATACTTTACTTTTTTTTTCTGATTTGTATATCTTTTACAATCTATATTTACCTAAGAAACGATCTTGGAATATTCCTGGAATTATGACTAAATCAAGGACTTTAATGACAGAATTTCCAACAAATAGTTAGACTCATTAGAAAACTAATGAATTCCATTCAAATTTAGTCAAGAGTGTCAATGGATCAAATCAAGTTTAAATTTGGTCAAATTAAATGATTTGTAATATTTGACAAGCCTACCCTTCCCTTTAATCACATCTTGATTTTCTTTACGCTCTTGAATCGCTTGACCTTGTCACATTTGACATCCACCATAGGATCAAGCGTCACTAATTTAACTTTCCATCATTCGTTAGATTCTACGCTTCCTCTATGTTTCACTTGCTCACTATCAATGATGCGAGGTTATTATGGACCCGAGAGAGAGGATACTATGGATTTGAGAGTACATAATAAACTCTCTTAATTGATAATGATCCTGAAATTGTCTTTCTTCAAGAAAAGGCCAATTCCAATTTAGTCAGAGTCTTCACATTTTAGTATTTGTTTCCTCCATTTAACATCTTTATTATTTTACCTTTTAGTATTTCTTTCCTCCATTTCATATAGGTGCTTCAAAAAGTTGGTATATGTAATTATGTATACTACAACATACTACAACAAGCAACTCCAATTGCAAGTTTTTCATGATTCTGAAGCAAAAGTGAAGAGGAAGAAAATTTAGGCCTTATGAAATTCACTTGATGATTTCTTTGTTCAACATTAGGGAGACTTGATAATGGATGTGGCATATAGTTGAGGAGCAAGACATATTGAAGGTGAACAAGACTTCAGTCATGCAATCCAAAAATATGTTTCAGGAAAGCTAGTTTAGGTTAGTATTGTTGACCTAGATTCCCACTGTACGAGTAAGATGAGATGTGAGTCTCCTTGATGGATATTGCATCAGCTGAGCTGGTGTGAGTCTTCTTATGGAGGTATATCACGCAAGAATGATGTTTCTTCATATATCTACATCTATCCTTATGCAGATCCAATTTGCTACTGAGACTATCAGGCTGTTGCAGTTCTATTTCAAATGGGTAGAGATAACCTGATGAATATTTGCTAAACAAGCTATCAATTCACAATGTCTTGCAGTGAGTTTTAGATGTGGGCATTTTAGACTTGCAACATCCCCCTCATTGATACCAACCTGAAACCCATTTCTAAATCATGTACAAGGGCATTGCTTTTTCTATTAGTAAGAGTTGTTAGATTTCAACTGCTACGAGTTACAAATGTGGCAATATTAGGTTTACATAATAGACCACATTTGATGAACCTGATGATTTAATAGCAATGTTGACACAATTCCTATGAACAGATTTTGAAGTTGAATAATTAAATTATTTATTATTTCCGTGCTTTGTTAAGTTAGAATGACCCAGTGATGTAATATGTAAAACTATTTTTATTTTTACTTTTATGTCTGGTAAATCTTAAGTCTATTCTAGTGTGCTTATTTCAGTTGATATAGACATGAATTAAATTGTTTGACCATACAGTTGGATGAATTACTAGGGACTAGAGCTAGATTTTTGTTTTGTTAACTGTATATGATTGAGTACTGCATATAAGAAGTTCATACATACCCTTCTTTATCATGATGATTTAATGCTTCTGAAATTTATTTGAACGTGGTACATGTTGGGGTTGCAAACAAAGTCTCACATTGAAAATACATGGGAAAAATCATGGGCTTATAAGGGAAAAATATTTGGTATGAGGCCTTTTGGGTAAAGTCCAAAAACAAAAAAGCATGAGGGCTTAGGCCCAAAGTAAACAATATCATACTATTATGGAGATATTTAAATTCAGGTCCTAACAATTGGTATCAGAGTCCGGACTACCAGAAGGTCTAATCGCCAACTGTGCACAAGAGTAATGATCTAATCGAGTTATGTGAGTAGAATATTGACATCGAACAAAGGAAGTAGGGGGGCTCTCGTGTCCGGATCAAGAGAACCAGATACCAGGCAGGAAGTCCTAGTTGCGACTAGGCAAGGAAGTTCTAGTAGGTTGGGTGGATCGAGGGGCAGGAAGACCTGGCGGGTCAAGAATCGGACGTCAAA
Organism: Hedychium gardnerianum; assembly: GCA_038050645.1. Lineage (NCBI taxonomy): Eukaryota > Viridiplantae > Streptophyta > Magnoliopsida > Zingiberales > Zingiberaceae > Hedychium > Hedychium gardnerianum. The sequence continues at coordinate 3,161,022 of JBBUKS010000104.1, read as the reverse complement.
CGGATAGACTTTCCGCTTGAGGGGGGCCTGTGGTCCTTCGTTTGAGGGGGGGTTGTTGGGGTTGCAAGGTTGTAAACAAAGTTCCACATTGAAAACACATGAGAAAGATCATGGGCTTATAAGGGAAAAATATCTCCATTGGTATGAGGCCTTTTGGGTAAAGCCCAAAAACAAAATCATGAGGGCTTAGGCCCAAAGTGGATAATATCATATTATTGTGGAGATATCTAAATTCTTTTAGGTCCTAACAGTACATTGTTGGCTTTTGCACATGTTCTACTGAACCCTGACTATGCATGGACTGTTATTTTAACCTGGTAATTCGTGGTGTTCATAGTTATCATTTTCTTTCTCATCATTAATACAAGTCATTTAATTTTCCTGCATTTCCTTTCCAGATTTAGTATGATGTTTGGCAAATTAGAAATGAGAATGCGGGCTTTCTAGGTTTCTTATTTGCTTTATTCTACCTCCTAGGACCTTTTATCTAATTGCTTAAATGTTTGGAATATTCAGAATTTCATGGTATTTTAAGTACATTTCTGTGGAAGACAATGAGACAGAAGATTGTTGGTGGGATTTATATGACAAAACATGGGTTCTTATTTGTGCATTGCATGGAAAATGGGCTAAAATATCACTCAAAGTGTCAACAGCAGGAGGCCCATCTTTTGGCCAAAGAGCACGTGGATTGGTAGAGTCCTTGAACATTCCTGCTGCAGAAATGGCCGCTGTAGTTGTGTCTGGTGGCATTAGCAATGCCTTAGGTGGAAAGGCAAACAAATATATCGATAAAGCAATGCTTTTGAGGGGAGAAAAATGCCCAAGAATTATCTTTCATCTCGTGATCCTTTATCTCTGTAAAGCTGGTCTGGAAAGTGCCTCAAGATGTGTTCAGCAGTTCATTTCTCTGCTCCCACTTCTTCTTTCTGCTGATGATGATCAGAGCAAGAATCGTCTCCATTTTTTTATCTGGTAATATTTTATGGACACTTATGGCCTTTACTTCATAGCAGTTGTATGTAAATATGCATGTAATATTTTATTGACACCTGTGGCTTTAATTCAGATCACTTGTATGCAAATATGCATAAGTGTGCCTTCCTAATTTTGCTGTAAACAGGTCTTTGGTTACAGTCAGATCGAAGTATGGTATGCTGGATGAGGGAGCAAGATTTCATGTCATAACACACTTAATTCTAGAAATTGTTAGCTTTGGAAAGTCCATGCTAGCAACTACTATCCTGAGCAGGGAGGATCCAGTAGAAGTCAGCAGTAGCTCAAAGGAAGCTGGATTCATTCTTAGTCTAGTGCAAAGGGATCGAGTTCTTTCTGTGGTTTGTTACTGATTCTTCTTTCTTTAGCTATTTAATTAAGTTTCATCAATTGTTATAAGCTAGATTTTCTAACTTCTGAATTGCATGATTACTCAAATAAAACTAAAAATTCTTTACTTGGAAGATTTCCATTTGAGTAAGTTATGATGTATTTTAAAACTTATTTCTGGATTTTTTTTTTCAAAAGTTTCTTGTGATAAAATACATGCATGAACTTTGTAGATTGTGACAAACTTATCCAGCCATTAAACTGCCACCAATTGTTCTTCTAAAAGCCTAAAAATACTGTCTGCAGTCTGAGCGTGGCCAACTTATCAAATCAGCATCCCTTGTCACTGGTTGTTAGAAATAATGGCTTTTGTCCCATATTAATTGTGTTGTTGTTAAGTTTAGCAGTTGTATAGGGATAGAGGTGGTGAAAGGAAGGATACTCAATGGTGGTTCAATTTTCGTGCTCCAAGTGTATCTCCCTGGCCTTAGACATGGTATGACACCCATTGGAGCCTCACAACAATTTCCTCAGCATCTGCTTAGTTGAAATCAATTATGCCACAAAAGAACCACATTTATGAATTTCAAATTGAATACTTGTAAAATTTTCAGGATTAAATTAACCAAATTATAGAAAGAAACCGTAAATAAAATTCTAACTTTTATATTATCCAGAAGGATTAACAGAAAATATTAGTTTTGAAATAAAATAAATTTGAACACTTAGAGCATATAAAAGTCTAACTACATGGATAGAAAATAAATTAGGGGTGTAAAAAATGAACCCGATCCGCCAACCCGACATGAGTCGACACGAAAAATATCAGGTTAGGGTTGGCGGTTTTAAGGTTCGGTCAGATCGGGTTGGACCCGAAATCTGACCCAAATTTTTTTTTGGGTTGGGTTCGGGTTGACCTAAATTTAGAATGGAATATAATTATTTCTACCGTCTATGAGCTTGATAGAATTTCTACAATATAAATTTGGGTTATGTGTTTAAATTAAAATATTATTATTATGTGTTTTGAATTTTTATTTAATTATTTTGTTTAAGAATAAAAGAATAATATTGCATAGTAAAAAATCAGATCGGGGGTTGGGTTGGTCAGGTTATTCGGGTTCGGGTTTATAGTTTTCAGGTTGGTTCGATTTCGGGTTGGGATTTTTTTTGTAATACCCTTGGTTCAACCTGACCCGAACTCACCCGACCCACCAGAATTGACATCCCTAAAATAAATGATAGAAAAAACCTATTTTCTTAGTAAAAATTTGATGTAACCCCATTGTAAAGCTAGATACCTTCTTGTTGCCCTATAAGAACTAAGGTCAGTATGGAAAATTGACAAGTAGCATGTGAAATGGTAATAAGTTAAATTGTAAGCATTGTTCGTAATCTCAAACAATATCGAAGTTTTGGTCTTTTTACTAATGTGCCGATACGTATGGTACCGATGGTGATGTAAAGGATGGAAGAAGAAAAGTAGATAATTATATACCTAAGAGAAAAGTTTAAAATAATACTTTATGCTGGAATTTTTGTCCATTTCGAATGACACAATTTTTACATTATGTTATACGACGCATTTCAATCATTTTGATAGTCATTTTTATGGACATATACTTAGGTGACCAATAAATGCTCTAGTTAAATAATGTGAAACCATAGCAAATGCGCACATTAATTGAGGAAGAGGGAGACCAAAGAAAATTTGGTTAGCAATGATAAAATATGATAAAATTCATTTAAATATAGATGAGGATATAGTAGGGGATAAACATATGAGAATCCATACAACCAACCTCACTTCGTGGGATAAAAACTTGGTTATTGTTATACGAGCAAAAGTTACAAAACAATAATTACTTTAATTCATCTTAATGTGTGTCGTAGCATGTTAAGAATGTAAGTGTCAGTATGATAAAAAGATTACCTTTGCCCATTAGAAGCGGCTCTCCACCCGACAGCCAAAGTTGACTTTCTTCCTTATCTGTTCATTGTTCATTTGCTGTAGAGACTATTCTCGCAAGGCATCTACTATATTTCCTGGGCAGGTGCTCCACTGATTGATTCAACCGATTTATCAGAACATAGATTTTGACTATGTTGTGCGTCACAATACAAGAGTTTGTATCATGATTGTAACTACAAAACAAGCAAAAGATACTATGATATCAATTGCAACAAATGAAATAAACTACTAACTACAAAACATTTGTGTTACTGCTAATAGCTAAACACCAATCAATGAGGGACAGTGGTTGAACCTATCTTCTGTGTGTGAACACCTGCTCCCATTCTAGTGATGCCCATGTAAGCTCTAACATGTGCATGGTTACCAAAGGTATTTTGAACATGCTGTGTCCATCTTATGACAATTGTTGACATGGCTAACATACGGTTGAGGTGAAAAAACTAAGACAATTGCTAAAAATGGTCTCAAATTATCATAATAGGCAGAAGGTCCCACTTCAACCTGACTTAAACTTGACCTTGTTCAGACTGGTTCAGTGTATCTACATTTGTCCATCTGTAACAAATCATGCCCAAAATTTGTGCCTTGTTCAAACCAAATACCTACCCAAGATGATCTACATCTAGTCCAACCATCCAGTGGCCAATGCAACACCAGATTAAGCCTAAAGCTAACTAGATTACCATACAATGGACTCTAACATCCCAATTCAACTTTAAAATGATTAATTCAGCCATAAAACATTCAAGATACATCTAATTATCCCTTTTAACCGTAAATTAATCCTTGGAGTGTAACATCAACAGACAAGAATTCTATTTTGTGTTGGTTATGATAGTGCCTTTCTCCTCCTTGGTGCCTTCTGCTTCTCTTCCCAACTTTTTTTGTTGTGTATAACCTCAACCCTCTCCAGCTGTTGCATATAATTGTCCTTAATTAGTGTGTCTCTCTCCATCCTCCTTTCATGCATGAAAGCATATTTGTAGCCCTCGGGGCTATGGTGCAGCGGTAAGATATTCCAATGGTTAACCAGCCATCTAAGATTCGATTCTTAGCTACGGCGCACTACAGAATTGATTTTCCTCCGGTGGGATGACGACCTAAGAATGCTGGCCTTTGGATGTCAGACCGCGAGCGCTTCCCGATTTACCCTGGTGGGAAAATTCCGTGGGGTCGGGCCGGTCGGTTAGAAGGACTGGATATCTGGATTACCCAAAAAAAATGAAAGCATATTTATACCTCATGTTGAGTGTAAGACCACCTCCTCCTCCTTTTGTTGGTTCACATTCCCCTACCTAATGAGCTACTACAAATTTTGTTTTTTTTCCCCTTGCACAATCGCCTTGTCGTCCACATGCCCGCAACCATGAATCTTACTAATAAATGCAAATAATCTCTCAGATAATCCAATTAGAACCTCAGATTTAACTCAAAATTAGTTCGGTTTCAACCTTCACACCATCAAATTGACTCCACTTGAGTTCAACTCAAAACCTAACTCAGGCTCAACTTGATCCACACTCAACTAAAATTTCAAAAACCAACAAAACTTAGATCAATCCTGAATCTAGTCCATTTACACAAAGATCAACTCTTAAACACCATCAATCCATTCTAATTAATTTAATTTAGCCACAAAGCAACCATTCCTAATCAACTTTAAATATAAATAATCTATGCTATTTGTCCTTTAATTCAATTTTTGGTTATTAAACTTCTTGCTACTAGTTCTCTTCCTCCCTTCAACCTAGCAGTGAGCAGGGTCTCTTACCTCAGCCCATGTTGTTGTGTTGCAGTAACTGAGTATTGCAAATCTGTCAACTTGCTCCTTTTGATTGCTTGAAATTTTTTACTACTATTTGAAACCAAGTTCTCCAGAGTTTGCTCTTATTCAAATTTCTGCATCCTGTAGCATATTTAAGTGCTTAGTTTTGTTGGTTGTCATCCTCTTATGATCCAAGGAATATGATGCAATCTAAGTGAAGTTTTTAAACTGGCCTTCTTGGCATTAATTTCCTACCGTTTATGTACCAGCTAAGGACTATTTGTGATTCCTTAGATGACATGAGTCTTGAGGTGCATTTTACCCATTTATACCATCACTGATTCATGGAGTTAATTCTACTTCTTTCACAAGGTTAACTACTATATTAAACACTTAGATTCTAAATCCATGAGTCTCTTAACATTTGTCGTGCTATTTTTCTTTTCTTTGGCCTTACAGCACGATTTCATCCTATGCATACCATTTTGGCAGATGGATCACTCTGTGAAGGGTATTGGTTACTCCTCTCTAATCTGTACCCCTTTCTTCTATCCTCTATATGCCCTAAATGCCCTTTTAGTTTATTATCTGCGAGTAAGCTAACTAAATCACTAAATTATTCAATACTCTTTCCTGCTGATTTTGTTTCGGTGCAGGATTTGAATATAAGAAAAGTGACTGGTACATGGCATAAGTCTCAAACATTATATTGGTTGGCAGTTGCTAAACACTCATCTTCTTTCTATACTTTTTGGCTTCAAATTCATAATCATCTAATCCATCATGGCCTCCAAAATCTTATGAAAATGGTTCCCATTTTGTCTAATCATACAAGTCTAGAGTAGTTTTGCCATTTCGGATTTTCCAAAATTTTATGAAAATGGCCTCCGACAAGCCCAATTATTATTTTCTAATAGTGTGCAAAAATATGCCTCTACACCTGATTTTTTAGTGCATTCTCAGGAGGTCCAAGTTGAATTTGTTAGTATGGTTTCAAATAGTTTGTTCTCTTCATCTAAGACTATTTAGAGTGATATGACTCTCCTTATTGAAAGCCCATTTTAAGTCTTTTTTATCTTTTTGATTTTTTTTGTGTTGACATAAAAACTCAGTTTCGTGTCCATCAAAGCTTTGAAAAGTAATTATGCCAATGAATATTTTAACACCTTTCATTCCTTTCTAATTAGAGTATCCTTCATCAATCTTTACGTTCTTATACAGTCCAATAAAATAGCGTTGCTAAATAGGCATTTGTTGAGACAGCTAATACATTATTATGTGATAATGTCTTTCTCGGTAGCTAACCTCATTAGTTCATCCCTTTAATTCTTATAGTCAAATACCCTTTACCATTTCTTCCCTCTTTATTTTCACTTCATGAGTTTGGGTGCGCTTGTTTCATTCATCCCATGCCACCAATTAGATATAAATTCTCTTAGATTATCAAGTTTATCTTTCTTGGCTATTCTTGCATGCATAAAGTGTATTGATGCTACTCCCCTTAGTTGCAACATGTATTTATCTTGATGAATGTGAACCTTTTGATGATATTCTATTCTTTTTTATCAATGGTTCCTTTTGAGTTTGTTATAGAGGTTCTTATTCCTACTCTACTTTTGCAAGTTGTCATTCCTTGTCTATTCTATAGATGGCATGCCTTTGTCAAAGTCCTACTCCCACGGTAATACCGTCCAAAGACTCACATCGCTCGTCGATAAGTGGATATCTCCTGACGCATGTGAAGCCAATCTCTGATCTTCCGCCACAGCTCCGTGATAGGAGGGGCACCTGAAGAATAGGTGCTCTTTGTGTCTCCATCACCTAACCATAAAAAGTGCACTGTCTGCCCTCTAGATAATCTTGATGATCTCTAGTGGGGAGTCGACTCGACTCTGTGCCAACATTTAGAAAGTGACTGCATGACTGGGCTGTAAGTAAGCTCGCCACATTCTCCGAGCCCACACCTTCTTAGGAAAGGCAAGAGCTCATCTGACCATCCACTTTAGCTTGTCCTAACATATGCTTCTTCTTGTTTATGTAAAAAAAAAGATTATTACTAATGATGATTCTATAGGAGTCATAGGACTGTAAGCATGTATTCACTAGCTATTTGAAAACGGAGGATCCTGACAATTTGAAGTCATTTCTTGGCATAAAGGTTTCTCAATCAATAGGGAGAGATATATTTATCAAAAGGAGTATATCCTTGATATGATCGAGGAGACTAGTATGTTTGGGGGCAAAGCCAATCGATACTCTCGTAGGTCTTATTATTAAACTAATGTTAGGATAGGGGAAATTCAATTGAAATCTTGTTTGTAATTGGGGTTTCAATCTTTAGGCAAAATGAGATAGTGTTGGTGTCATGCCGGATATATAGATATGTTGTCCTAGAGGTAGCGTGGAGGAGAAGAATCAATGAAGAGAAGAAGAGGGAGAAGATTGATGAACGAAAAGGAAGAAGAGAATACCTTGTTGCCACCTTAGGAGTAGCTTCACGTAGAATTGTGTGCTTATAGTCTTCATGGAAGGGGCACACCGCAAACCCTAATCTCTTCGCTTTGTGTTATTGTATGCCATTGCATGCTAATAGTCTTTGCGGAAGGGCAAATAGTAAACCCTACTCTCATTGCATGTTGTGAATGTGGATAACAAGATGGTATCTTTGTTGTCTTTGTGGAATGGTCGAGAGGCTTCACACGGCATCGCTGAAGTCTTAAATGCCTTGAGAGAAGTGTTTGGCTTCTCTTCTTCATCATGGAAAGATTTTGATTCGTTTTGCCATCTCAAATTGTTCCTTATGCTGATCAACAGGTGCAACTAATTGTTTTGCTATGTCAATTGGCACGAAGAATTATTTTAATCCATGATCCGATCTAGGTAAATATAGGAGACAAGTTGGAAAGTTAAACAAGCTTACAATCGTTAAGCCTAGTATCTTAAGTGTGATCAGTCAATTTATTGTAGCTTTGTTTTATGACTATGCTACATTAAGGGATGGATCTTGTATACTGTGACTATAACCATCTACAAACTACTTTGGGGAATGCATATGTAGTTTGGACAGGCTTTCCCATATATAGTGGGTTCATGTTAAGGTATTATCCTTTGTAGAGACAACCTAACATTTTGGAAGAATAATAAGGAAATTGATTTGGTCAAGTCGATTGTTGTGGTATAACATAGAGCTATGCCTTTTATTGGATACGAGCTTATCTTGTTCAAATGATTAATGACTGATGTAGTTTTGAGTGAGCCAATGAACTTATATTGTGATAATCAAATTGTTATTCACAGTGTTTGCCATTTAGTCTTTCATGGGAGTACAAAACATAGATTTATTGCCATTTCATCCTAGAAGTCATTTCGTCTGAGAAAATGGGCGCTACAAAGTGATCCTCACCTCATTGTTCCAATGCTTAGCTAGCATATTTGTAGCTACTGAATTAAGTGTATTTGTAATAAGTTAGTGGTTTTACAATATTCTAATAAAGATGAATTGCAAATGTACCAATTTTAGGGGTGCAAGAAGTATATGTAAAAAATAGCAATAACCTTAATATAGACCCGACCACAGTTCGGAACCGGCGGTTCGATAGTTCAGAACCTCTAGTTCGTCGGTTCGGAACTATTGGTTTGATGATTTAAAATTTTTCAACCTTTAATCTTAACCTTCAAAAGTGGTTATAGTTCATGGTTTAGAATCGCAGATTATGATTTGGTTTTATGATTGTTCAAGATTATTATTTATATTTTATTTTTAAAAAATATTTGAAAATTCATAAATGTGGAAAATTTTAAAAAAGTGATAAACTTATTTAAATTGTCTATCTATCCACTTAGGGTATAAGAGAATTAAAGTTTCGTTAGTTCCTTTGGTATCAAAATCTTTTACTTTGTCTTTTTAAAGTTGCATTTCTTTTATTCTTTTTGTAATTTTCATCCAATCATCAAGTAGCACTTGAGTAAAAGGTCGGGAGCCAATGTATCAAGAAGAATATTACTAAACCCCTCAATTTGTTTTTTTTTTATACCAATGATTTTTTTTATCTAACATTAACATTATTATATTTTAGTGTGATGAGACATATATATCACATAAGTTATATCAAAAATTTTGGATATTCGATGATAGTCTTCAATATATATATATATATATATATAATTTTATTGTCAAACATATTATATTTCTTGGTAAATTTTTTATTGAATATACCATACAAGTCAAATAGTCTCTATAAATTCGATGGTAAATTAATAAAAAAATAGAATAAGACCCATGAGTAACCTATTAAGAGAGTTAAATAAGATAAATAAGTTTAATGAGTTAAAGGTAGAATATTCTCACATTAGAAAATTTAAAACAAATATGTTGAAAAATTGTTTCAAAGGTAGAATAGTTTTACATTGAAAAATATAAAACAAATGAATTAGTTTATATTGAACCACACCATTAATATCATTTAAATATTATTAATATTAAATGTTCAATAAATGGATCCATCAAACTATTGTGTTAATGCTAGGTTGTTCTCTGGAAGGAATGCATTGCAGAGTCAAACTGTAATGCCTCGGCAACGACCGCTACATTTCTATGAAAATTCAATTGTAGTGTTAAATATACAAGAGTTTGCTTTGCAGGGTCCGACTATAACGTATAGGATCGCTACATCTCTATGAGAACTTGGGTGTAGTATTAAATATACAAGAGTTCTCACGCAATAGATTGGATAAGAACAAATATTAACATAGGAACGCCCATTGATAAAGCAATGAAGTAGTAAATATGATGATTAGGAGAATAATTAATATATTATGTTCAAGAGATAAAATGAGTAAGAGAGAAGGCAAAAATGATCGAGAACTCAAATTTTAAGTTATTGTACACAGAAATGAGTAAAACAAGAAATTAAGCAAGTATTATTGTAAATAGTTAGTTAAAAGATGAAGTTATGAGTAGTTAGAAAGGGGGATAGGATTATAGTAGTGGTGAAAGAAACTATTTATGTAATTAACATATATGCACCTTAAGTAGAATTAAATGAAGATACCAAATCTAGGTTTTTGGACGACCTAGATGAGGTATTACAAAATATTCCGCTAAACAAAATGATTTTAATAGATCTAAATGTACGTGTCGGAGTGAAAAATGAGGAATATAAATTATATTAAATTTTGCAATAACACATGAACTTATACGCTAATATGATTTTCAAGAAAAGAGAAGTTAGAATGAAGGATAGAAAGATTTGTAAAGATTGTAAAGTTATCACTGGAGAATATTTAACTACCCAACTTAGGTTAATAGTGTTGGATATGCGCCTTAAATATAGTATCAATAGAAGAAAAATATGCATGACTTTTAGAATTAAGTAGTGGAAGTTAAAGGATGGAAAATAAAACATATTTAAAGAGAAGGTAAGAGTACAAGTATTAAGAGAAATACATGACGACTCGAATACAACATAGAATAATATGACATTAAAGTTGAAAATGGTAACAAAGAGAGCTTGGTGAGGGATGTGTACCACCAAGTAAAGAATCTTTGTAGTGGAATGAAAAAGTACAGGGAGAATGAACCACTTATAAGATATTATATACTTGTAAAATGCGGAAAATTTTAAAAAATATATAGTAGTAAAAAAAAAAGTGGCTAAGAAAGTAGTGAATGAAGTCAAGAATGAAACTTTTGAATACTTATATTGACAATTAGATACACAAGAAGGGGCAAGGAATATTTATAGAATAACTAAAGCGAGAGAGAAAGACAAAAGATCTTACACAAATAAGATGCATTAAAGATGAATGCAATAGGGGTATTATTGAATGATGAGGAAATAAAAGAGTGATAAAAGATGTATTTTCATAAATTTTTTAATGAAACTTTATATGAACAACTTAACTTAGGTAATTTAAGTAGGTTAAAAGAGTATAGAAATTTAAATTTTTATCGTAGAATTCAAATAGAAGAAAGTTTAAATGGATACAAAATGGAAAAGTAGTTGGACCGAATGATATTTCGATATAGGTATAAAAGCGTTTAGGGAAACAACATATTGAATGACATACAAAGTTATTTAACCTAATATAAAAAATGAAAAAAATGTCTGATCGGAGGGTAAGTATTCTAGTTCTCTTATATAAGAACAAAGGAGACGTACAATATTGAACAAACTATAGAGGTATTAAACTAATTAGTTATACCATAAAACTTTGACAAAGAGTAATAAAAAAAAAATTAAGGAGACCACGGTGATCAAAAATCAATTTGGATTCATGTCCGTCGACAATAGAAACTATACATCTTCTTAAACAACTAATTGAAAAGTATCAGGAATGAAAGCAAGGTTTACACATGGTATTCATTGACTAGAAAAAGCTTATGATAGAGTTCAAGAGAAATTATATGGAGAATTTTAGAAAAGAGAGGTGTTAGTGTAGCATATATTGAATTAATTAAGGATATGTATGAGGATGTAACGACAAAAGTGAAGACTTCAAGCGGATTATCCGAAGTGTTAACCATAAAGATAGAGTTACGTCAAAGATCAACTCTAAGTCCCTATATTTTTACACTAATCATGGATGAACCACTAGACACATCCAAGATACGGTCCCATTGTGCATGTTGTTTGCGGATGATATTGTTTTGTTAGATGAGACATGTGAAAGAGTAAATACTAAACTCGAATCTTGGCAGAAAACAGGGGAAGTAAAGGGTTTAAGCTTAGTATAGTAAAGACAGAATATATGCAATTCAAATTTAACAATATTAGACATAATGAGACAATTGTTAAGATAGAAGACGACGAATTGTCTGGAACTAAGAGATTTAAGTATTTAGGATATTTTTGTAAAAGGATAGAGGGATTGAGAGATGTCTTACATAGAATATAAGCAAAGATCATTAAAATAAAGTAGAGTGTTGGGTGTTCTATGTGATCGTAAAGTACCTCTAAAATTTAAATGGAAGTTCTAGAAAATGGTGGTTAGATCTGCTATATTATATGGAGCCGAATTTTGAGCTATGACTCGAGCACATGAGCAGAAGATGCGATTTGTAGAGATGAGGATGTATGGACATACGAGAATGACCAAGATAAGAAAATTAGAACATTAGAGAGAAAGTCGGGTTGCATTTATTGAGGGAAAACTCCGAGAGATATTTTTAAGATAGTACGAATATGTACTAAGACGATCAAAAAATACTCCAATTATGCGATGTGAAACGACAAATATGCACATCAAACGAGGAAGAGGAGGATAAAAAAAGACGGTTAGCAAAATAAAATAAGAAAATTTATTTAAATATAGATGATAAATACTAGTGACTCAACTAAGAACTGACGGTTGACTGTCAATTGAATTGGCAGCTCAAACCGGCGGTTCGCCGGTTCACCAGTTCACTTGGGGCTCGACCCATAACCAGCACATCTCTAGATGAGCTTTCGACCCATTAAACAAAGTGTAACTGTCCTGCTAACTCTGGTTCCATACTCGGCCGGTGGTTAGGCCTACCTTAACATATATAAATGTAAAGGGCACTACTTAGGAAGTAATCCTAATAGTTTCCCAATAAGTTCTTCAAATAGAAAGGAAAATAGAAAGAAATTCCCAATTCTTTTCCTCAAGAGTGGCTTAGTACTTCAACATGGTATACTGGTTAGTTGTGTTGCCCATGTCATACTACCATGTCAGCATTTAGCTGAAAAACTGATTTAGGCCCAACCTAGAGACTTTTGTTGCAAAGTTATAATGCACATATGGTTTATAGAGACAACATTCATCCATTTGCCCATGTTTTATCATAGACAATAAATTAACTTATCTATCCCTCTGATAATAGTGGAAGATTACAGTTAATCAATTTGGTTTCTATATAATAAAATCAAAGTGTTTTACTTTGGTCAGGCAGTTGATGAGGCAAAATCTGTAGTATCCGTCAATGGTGACCGCCTAAAACAATTACAGGAGCTTCGTGCTAAGCTAGACGAGCACTTGCTAACAGAGATAAACCATCAGAAAGCCTTCGAAGATGATATTCAGTGTAATATGAATGCAGTTTTATCTTCAGATGACAACAGGAAAACTACTTTACAGCTTGCGCTTGAGGAGGAGCAGCAAGTTGTTGCTGTAGGTTTTTTGCACTATTCCAGTAAAACAATACTATATATCATTAGTTAACAATGCTATTTTTTTCTTCTCAGGATAAATGGCTTCATATTTATCGTGCCCTAATTGATGAGAGAGGACCATGGTCTTCACTTCCTTTTCCAAATTCTGTTGCCACTCATTGGAAACTCGATAAGACAGAGGATAGTTGGAGGCGCAGGCCCAAACTTAAACGAAATTATAAGTTTGATGAACGTCTTTGTCACCCTCCAACAACTAAAATGTCAAATGGAATCACTCAACCTACAAGTGAGTCCTCTGCTGGTATGAGGACCAGTTTTCCTGAACAAATGAAACAATTTCTTTTGAAGGGTGTACGAGGAATTACTGATGAGAAGTCTCTGGATTCCTTGGATGATGACTCGGCTATGATGAATGAGCCTGACCCGCATATTTTTTTGGAAAATCAAGGTTTAGAATTTGTCAAAGACCACAGTGATGATGTGGATAGTGTTCCTGAAAAGGAACCATCCTCTGGTTCCACAGATAGTGATTCTTTTGAGGTATGTATATTTTTTGAGATGCTAGATCTTACACTTTAGACATCCATTTTAGGTGTTCATGGGTCTTGTTTTGTAGGTTCACTTGTCTACACTTGCTGTGGTTATTACACCAAAACAAAAATTGGCTGGGCGTTTAGCTATTATGCAGAATGTGTTGCATTTTTCTGGTGAATTCTTAGTGGCAGGCATAGGAGGATCTTCAATTTTCAGAAATTTCAATGATACAGGGAACTTAGATTCTAGAAAATCTGAACCATTGGGAAGTATACCGAAGCAGAAATCAAATAAAGGGCCGACATTAGATAGCACCCGTGGAAAAGGATCAACTGACAGTGAAGATCTTGATCTTTCTGCACAGCATAAATGCAACAAGTTCAAACTCCATAGGAGATGGAATCTTTCTACGGTCTGTACTTCATAATAATTTCTTCTATGAGGATTTAATTTTTGATGTTTAGGTATTTTATTCAACATAGCATTATAGATCCTTGCTTTTGCAGATAAAAGCAGTTCATTGGACTCGCTACCTACTACAGTATACAGCACTAGAAATATTCTTCAATGATTCCAAGGCACCTGTTTTTCTGAATTTTATGTCTCAAAAGGATGCCAAACATTTTGCTACTTAGTACAAAACAAGAACAAAATGAAGATTTTCATGGTATGCTCAGTTGAAGACACTTTAAATAAGTTATCTTTGTATTTTTTTTTTGTAGGTGCATATATTCTATGATGGATGATTTTAAAATTTATTTTTGAAAGAAATAGTGCTCGGAAGATAAAATTAAGGCACAACTTATAATTTCGCCCAGGACATTTAAACAATAAGGACCGACTCTGGTGCTTAGGCCGGCACAAGCCAAAAGTCACTAAGGCCTATGATAAAATTATTTAGTATTTTTAACATTTTATGGATGAAATTTAACTTTCTTTATTTAATTAAAAATATTCGTTAGATAAATATATTAATTTTTAACAAATTGGGTTGAAGAATTTAACATAATTTTTTTTTTAAAATTTTACAAATAAAAGAGTGTGCTTGGTGTTATAAAATTATTATTATATGACCATGACTTTCAATTATAAAAATAATCTTTTATAATGTACAAAATTGTCATTCTAAATTTATTAATAAAATTAAATGTCTCTAATAATATTTTATATAAAAATATATTTTTTTAAAAAAAATAATATTTATTTTTTAAAAAATTATTAAGATCTTAAATTTATTGTTTTGCCTCAAGAATTATTGAGATGGCTCTGTGATGTCGGACGGAATAGCGATTATCCTGCAGGCTAATGAGAAGGAAGATTTGTGGAGGAACAATAAGAGAAATAAAAGAAACAAGAATAAAAACCAGCCATCCTCTAGGTTTTTTAGAAAATAAAATAATATTCAATATTAAAGAATAACCTCAGACAACTAAATATGACTCTTATATAAATAAACTCTAGCCCATAAATATCTTAAATATCATAAAAAACTAAAAAAAGTAAAAAAGGCGT
>JBBUKS010000104.1:3134422-3145596 GCA_038050645.1 Hedychium gardnerianum | reverse complement strand
TGAAGTCATTCTTTAGATTTGGGCTAATTTCTATCATAACTTGTTCTCCTCTTTGACTAATTCCTTCACTGTGGTTTTTTTTTTTAGAAATTAAAAAGGAAGTTTGGTCCTTGTAAATCATAAAAGGATAGAATAACATGCTTGACATTTGTTGTTCACATTAATTGTTGATTTCTTTTATTACATTTTTAATCTATGAGGATTTATTCTGTACCTCCAAATAAGGTGTATGTTCTGTTTTTTACAGGTGTTCCCTTTAAATCTCTAAATCTTTTGAAATGGTTAACTAACTGCCTAAGTTGTGCAGCTACTTCTAAAATGCATTCTTGATTTGCCAAAATAAAAGTTGAAATTCTTCTTTCTGTCTATGTTTAGATCTAATAAACTTTCAGCATTTGTGAATATCAATACTTTTGGTTCATTGAGTGGAAAAACATTGATCTCTACCCTTGGTCAACTTTAGCAATTGAGGTCAAATGAGATGGAATTTAGAATGCCAAATATGTTTCCATTTTTTTTCTTAATGTTATTGGTCTTGTAAATAGAGTTTCATATTACATGTTTCACTGGTACTGTTGGTATATATGTATTTAGTTTCATGGGTATTTTTTCTTTTAGTTATTCAACCAGTGACTCTTTGTACAGGGTTCATCAGAGGAGTTCATATATAGAAATAGGGAAGCTTTGGAGAGTGAATACGTGAGTTCCAATCTTCATCACTGGATCGATCTAGTGTTTGGTTATAAACAACGTGGAAAGCCTGCAGTTGAGGTATGCTTTGATATCTAATTTGGTAATATTCATGTTTATGTTACTGAAGATAACTTTGTGAAACTATGCTGGAGTACAGGCAGCCAACATATTTTACTATTTAACTTATGAAGGTGCTGTCGATTTGGAGAACATGGATGATTTGTTGCAAAAATCTGCAATAGAAGATCAGATTGCAAATTTTGGCCAAACACCAATCCAGATTTTCAGAAAGAGACACATGCGAAGAGGGCCACCAATCCCTATTGCTCATCCCTTGTATTTTGCTCCTGCATCAATCACATTGACTTCCATTGTCTCTAGTGCAACCAGTCCCTCTTCGGCCATAGTATTTATCGGCTTATTAGACTCTAATGTTGTACTAGTGAGTCAAGGGCTCACTCTGTCAGTAAAACTGTGGTTAACAACACAATTGCAAGCTGGTGGGAACTTCACATTCTCTGGATCCCAGGTTATTGTTATACATGTATTAGAACTAGTTGAGTTTACAGAATAATATAATAAATGATATCTGTAAGGACCATTTGATTATTAGCTCGTTGAGTGTCATCTTGGCTGATTAGTTATATTTGCATTATTGTTTCTACAGGAACCTTTTTTTGGTATAGGTCCTGATGTGTTTTCACCTCGCAAGCTCTGTACTCCATTGGCTGAAAACATTGAGTTTGGCAAGCAATGCATGGTCACCATGCAAGTTCTTAATGAAAATTACCTTATTTCATGTGGTAATTGGGAAAATAGCTTTCAGGTGATCTCCCTAAATGAAGGAAGGATAGTGCAGAGCATCAGACAACACAAAGATGTGGTCAGCTGTATAGCAGGTGCTTTAATCCCATGTTATAAGCAATTTTTTTTGAGTGCCATAGCTAGTGTTATAATCAATTTCTTTTGACTGTCAAGTGCTGTAGCTAAAAGTAAAAGAAGGATGCTTAGTTTAAAGGATTCCATTGCTATTTTCCTGGTCAACTGAAACATTATTGTGCTTGCTGTTTCTGTTTAGTAGATCTTGAAGTAGCACTTTTTTTGTTTCTCATTTGCAAAAATTTGTCTAGATATCACAAAAGGACATCTTGGATTAGTAGGAGAATTTTTGACTAATGTGATTATATTTAAACTCCATTCCTGCTGCAAATTTGATTGCAGATAAAGGGGCATTAGCTTAGAATGTCAACTTGCAATTAGGATTGTGTCATCTTTTATCAACTCCCCTATACTATACTATGGAAAGGTTTAATGACTCATGCAATAGTGTACAATTTCACATCCATCCATTTTTTACTTTCTTCCCTTATTTTCTTGTTATTGATGAGTGCGATAGAAGAGGAGCTTGGTGCAATGGAAAAGTTGCTACCATGTAACCACGAGGTCACGGGTTCGTTTCGTGGAAACAACTTCCTAACAAATGCAAGACTGAATCTAATGTGGTTTGACCCTTCCCTAAACTCCGCACTGGTGGGAGCTTCGTGCACTATGCTGCCCTTTTTTTATCGATGAGTGCAATATAATTGCTTTGGAAAGTTGATCCCACAAATTGGTGTGATCGTATAATAATTCTGCTATTTGAGGATATTGATTCAAAATTGTTAATATGATATTTTTAAATTGACAAAATTTAGTCAAAATATACAAGTTTATACAAGGTGGAGGCTGCATATTGTCATTTCTAAGTGGTTTCTTTTTTTTAATCCTTATATTGTATGACACAATTTAATACATCAAGTTATTTAATGTTGAATTGTGGTCTTAATATACCTCTTTTACATGGTTGCAGTTTCATCTGATGGAAGTATACTTGCAACTGGAAGTTATGACACAACTGTCATGGTATGGCATGCTTATCGTGGAAGGCATGCTGAGAGAAGATCTCGAGCTATGCAAACTGATTTTCCTCGAAAAGATCATGTTATCATTGAAAGCCCTTTCCATATTCTATGTGGCCATGATGACATTATAACATGCTTGTTTATTAGTGTTGAACTTGATGTTGTCATCAGTGGTTCAAAAGATGGAACTTGCATTTTTCACACACTAAGGGAAGGAAGATATGCGCAGTCCATTCGGCACCCTTCCGGTAGTCCTTTGTCCAAGTTAGTTGTATCACCTCATGGAAGATTGGTCATCTATGCTGAGAGTGATCTGAGTTTGCACATGTATTCTATCAATGGAAAACATGTTGCATCTTCTGAATCCAATGGACGCCTCAACTGCATTGAACTTAGTAGTTGTGGTGACTTCCTTGTTTGTGCTGGTGATCAAGGACAGATAATTGTGCATTCCATGCATTCACTTGATGTTGTCAGAAAATATGAAGGAATAGGGAAAATAATAACATCCCTAGCTGTGACACCTGAAGAATGCTTCTTAGCTGGAACTAAAGATGGTAGCCTACTTGTATATTCCATAGAAAATCCTCTTACCCGAAGAGGCAGTAGCCTTTCACGCAACAATAAATCAAAAAATTCAGCAGCTGGATGAGTTAAATATTGGTAGATGCTGTTGCAGTTCATCATCATTGATTCTCATATATCCAATTGGAGGTATGACTTTCTCTGAATTGTTTTTTTCTTAGCATTCCTTTTCTGGTTTATTTTTATTTTTAATGGTCATTCTATTATGGGTTTGGCAACTTCTTTTAGAGATTCTATAATATTGACACTTATGATCGGTAGCCATTCTTCATCCTTGAGAGGGGGTTGTGTTCTTGTGAACAAGTAAAATTTCAACTAGAGTATCAAATGTTCAGTCCCTACTTCATTTCCCTTTAAGAAAGAAAATTATCCTATTAAAACACGGAGAAAGCATACTTATGAATTTCTCTTTCAAATTTGTATGACGATAGAGTACAATACAAATTGATTGATGGGCTATTTCTCTATAGTTGATGGCCCCTGAATAACTCCATGGACATTATTTTAGCAAACTGATTATCAGCAATTGTTATGGATCCTTAGAACAGAACAGAGAAAACACCAAGAGACATCCTCTTGCTTAGCAGATGACAATTACTAAATTTTTAGTTGACAATCTTTTTGCTATTAATTCAGACAGAATGGTTAATGACTGAAGAAGTATTTTGGCTAATAACATTGAATTTATAAAGTTTGCATGTAGCTGTTGTGCAGATTGATAATTTGGAAAGAGCATCCAAGTTGAGTCCTGTATATTTAACTTTTTAGAGTTTAAACATTTGTGCTTTTACTAGCACTCAACATTGATTGGATTTGGTTATCTCTCTCTGATAAATGCAACATCTACATCAGTGTAGTACCCTAAACCAGTTTTGGGTACATACTATGGAATTTGGTGAACTGGTGCTTAGTAGCATGCTGATCTTTTCCTTTCCCTTATGAAGTTTGATATCCTAAAAACATATGAAGGTAAGCTTTGAAATCTTGAGGCATGCTGCTGTTTTGTATTTAATTGAATTGGTACAGTTTCAAAATTGTGCTAGAGGGTTTATGCATGGTGTTGGTGGAGATTTGAAAGTCAAAGGAGATGAAGAAGAGAAGAAAATAACATATCAGGGGGATGAGTTGAGGTATTTTATTCCACAGTTTACATTCATGGCTCGAATGGTATAGTTTTTTGTTATGTTGACAATTAGCACACATGCATTAGAGCATGCCGAGATAAATTTAGATTAGTTTTATTCCTTTAATAAGGAAAAAAAATTACATAGTATATTATGTTAAATTTCTGTCGTACATGCCATAGTGTCACTCGATATGTTTTAACATGTATTAAAGTACGTCGATTTGAATTTGGACGAGGATTACTCATTTAATCCAATTTCACTTAAATTGATTTTTCCCTTTTAATAAAATTATATCAATTAGTAATTAAATTAAAAAAAATGTTTTTACATAGATATATGAGGAAATGAGATTTGAATTTGGACGAGGATTACTCATTTAATCCAATTTCCCTTAAATTGATTTTTCCCTTTTAATAAAATTATATCAATTAGTAATTAAATTAAAAAAAAATGCTTCTACATAGATATATGAGGAAATGAATTTATATAAGTTTTAGGCTTATAATCTTTTTCACACAACTTATTTACTTATAAAAATACAACTATAGGAATTAGATTTGGACCTTTAGAGAAACAATCTAAAAAAATAATAAAAAAAGATTAGTTAAATTCATCTTGACACATGTCAATTGTGCCATGTCATATGTTGGCACAACACAATAATTACAGGAAGCTTAGGATAGATTATTTGTGTAGTGCTGGAACGATATGAGATTTCGAACCATCTATGAAGGTATACTTGTACTAGATTTTAATTTTTTTTAAAGATTAATACATTATCTAGCAAAGGGCTTTCTTAAATTATTATAACTTTTCATTTTTGTCTTATATATCACAATATAATGTATCATCCATCAAGTGGTTGTTTGGTCTTTATAAAAAAGATGACATGACACCCATGATATGTTGACACGTATGCAAAACACATACTGGGATGCCTATATGGATATCCAACTTTAATTTCAATTCTCCGTCCTCTCTCACTCCAAATCTACTTATATCACACTGTCCATCTACCCTATGCATGTTGTTGTTTGCATGCTCCCCTATGCTCATTTCCTATCATCCTCCGGTGGCCATCTAGTGTAAATTGATCCTTAAGCTTATATCAAGGATGAAAGGGACGGAAGTAGTGTTGGTGCAATCATGTCCTAAATGATCGAGTTCGACCATATGGTTTTAATGTGTTTGACAAAGGGTTAAAATTATGTTAATATTGTGTTACTCATTATATGTATCAAGTGTGTAAGTGTTGGGTATTTGACATTTATATTGTTGGCGCAGTGGTTGAAGTTTAAGTGGATTGAGGTCAATCCACCATTTTCGCAGAAAAGGAACATCAAAGAGGCATTGATAGACGAATGAAGATGAAATGGGTCGAGCTCGACCAAACATTGGGCAAAGGAGAAGTTCAAAAAGTGCTGGCATATATGGAAGACTTGTTGGCAGATATGGAAGTCTAATAGGAGTTGGTAGACGAGGAAGACGGATAGGTGAGGCCTCTTAGCAGATGAGAAGTCATGATAGGTTTAGGTCGGTTGATACCTCTCACATGAGAAGTTCTGAAGGTAAACTCTTGGCATGGAGTTGTGAGAGATTACGAGTGAGTGGTATTTTAGGCATTGAGTTGTTCTTTTGTTTAGGTTAAAGTTTAACTGAGAAACAAGTGTTTTGGGGTCAATTGATAAGGTTAGTCGACCAGGAAGTTGACTGAAGGCAGAAAACTTGCAAACAAAAATATTTTTGAGTTGAGTTAACTTAATGATAGTTCAATTGATTGATGTTGATTAGTCGATTAGAGTCGAGTTGAAATTCTTGCGAACATAAAGGTTCTATTCCAAGATGAGTCGATTGAATATGAGAGCAGTTGATAGCTGGTTAGTCAACTAACCATTTGATTTAGGCTCTATTCTTTTTGTTTGTAATGGAATCAACTGGTGTTCACTAAAGCAAATAAAACTAAGTCGATTGAATTAATTATAAATTTGAAATACTATATTGTTGACTAAGTTAATTATAAATTTGAAATATTATATTGTTGAACACAATCTTATTTAGAGAAGTTGAATGTCATGGCTAGGAGATAACTAAGAATCAATGAGTCAATTGACAATGTCAAAGTCAACTAGCATGGACAACAATCGACTGGAAAGATTTGGAGTAAGAGTGTTTCTGCACATATCAAGTCTTAGTAAGATTGATGGCATAAAACAGTTGTTTGAATGCAGAAGGTGTTAGAGCTTATCTATGGTTATTTGGAGAGTTATAAAATGTGAGGCAAAGCTTGAAAGAAAATTTTACCACAACAATTCTAATTCCTCTGCTTCCAAGTGCTCTTATTTATTAATTATTGTGTTTGTTTTATTTTTATTTTTGAGCTTAAGGTTTATACCTCCAATCTCTATAGCCTTCCAAACTCTCCTACTAATTTTCTTATCCTTGTAAAAACTCCTCGTGAAAAGGTTTCTCCTCTGGAATTTCTGAGAAGGAGAAAGATAATGGTTTTTCGAGGGTTGGCTCACCTTACGACTCCATAGATTATAGAGTAAGAGTCAGGGTTCTAAACCACATAAATCTTTTAGTTAAGTGTTAGGTTCCAAACTTTTCATTTATTGTTTTATTACTTACTACATTACTATTTTCATTGTGCTTATAGCTCTAGTTTTTATATTTATTTTTATTGTGTTATTCAAACCCCCCTATTGCATCATACACAATCTTTCAGGTGGTATTGCATTTGATACACTATTATATATGAGATGACTAAGGAGTTGGCAGTGACAAGGTAGTGACAGGCTGAGTTGTCAGAAGTGGAAGAGTTGAAGGTTGTAGGTGAAGGTGCAGAGTGAAATCAATGAAATCAGAAGAAAAATAATTATGAAGAAATATGTTTGTATTACATTGAAAAATGATACAATTGTCTTGTGTCTAACTTAGAAAAATATCTCTATAATTAAGCCAAAGAATTAAAACCATATCCTTATAATTAAGCTAAAGAATTAAAACTAATTTACATCGTAACTAATTTGAAGGATTTGATTTTTATTCATTATTTTATCCTTATCATCTCTTTCCAATACTCTCCTCAAGTTGGTGAATATATATTGATCATTCCCAACTTGGATACATTTTCTTCAGCAAGGGTTTAGCAAGAAAGTCAACATCTTATGATTCTGAAGGCACATAGCCAAGATGGATCTTCCCATGTTCAATCTAAGATTTTATAAAGTTTCTTTCAATACAAACATGCTTCATCCAATCATGTTGAATAGGATTGTGAATCACTGCTATAGCTGTGTCACTATACAACTTCATTTTGTCTTTAAATTGAACATGTAGGTTACATAGTAGTTGTTCAATCCAAATTAATTCACACATCCCTTGTGCAATGGCTCGATATTCTGCCTCTACACTTCTCGAAACAATTATTTGTTTCTTGCTCCGCCATGTAATAACATTCTCCTAAACTTTAGTGCAATATCTAGTAGTAGGTTTGCTATCTTCAAGTGAATCAGCCCAATCAGCATCGACAAATCCTTCAACTGTTCTATTATCAATTTTCATGAGCAAAATACCTTTCCCTAGAGTCCCTTTCAAATACCGAAGAATCTATTCCACTATATGATCTGCTTGACTTTTTGTGTACCCAAAGCTTTTCAAGTCAGTGTTGAATCGAGTGAACCATGCCTTAGGAGATTGTTTTAATCCGTATAGGGACATCTTCAACTTGCAAACTGATCTTGATGTTTCCTTGTTCTCGAACCCGGGGGCATCTCATATAGATTTCTTCATGAAGAGTCCCATTAGAAATGCATTTGAAACATCCAATTGATGTAATTCCCGATCTAAGTTTATTGTAATGGACAAAAGCACCCTTATAGAATTTAGCTTTACAACGGGTGCAAATGTTTCCTCATAGTCAAGCCCATATGTTGTATACCCCTAAGCTACCAAACATACTTTGTATCTCTCTATGTTGCCTTGCAACCCTATTTTGATAGAAAAAATCCATTTACAACATACTACCTTGTTTCCTTTGGGAAGGTTTACTATTTCCCACGTGGCATTATCATTCAGTGCTTTCATTTCTTCAAAAGAATTTTTTAAGGCATCGTATATATTTGTTCTCCATATGTTCAAGTTGAGAGACATGCCTTATGATTGTTAGACAATCAATCATAAGATACGTACCTTTCAATTGGATGTTGAGTACACGTCCTTGTCCCTTTCCTCAGAGTAATGGGTCCTTGTCCCTATTCTTTACCTTTCAACATATTTATGCTTGAGAAGATAAACCCAACAAGCACGAGTATGGTCATCTATGAATGTGATGAACCATCTCTTGCATACTAAATCCTCTAGCTGCCCCCCAAATATCACTATGAACTAGGCGAAATGGTTTAGTAGATTGGTAATTGTGCATTGAATAATTTTTTCTGGTTTGCTTAGTAAGGATACATGGCTCACAGTGAAAAAAAGATGATCATTATTAAGGAATACTTTTGGATATAAGTGTTTCAAATATTGAAAACTTGGACGTCCTAAACATCTAATGCCATAAGAGTGCTTTTGAATTTATTGAACTAGACACAGAGAGTAACTCGTGGCTTTGGTTGCAGGGAAGAGCTAGTGATATAGTAGAGGCCTTCTCATTCTTCAGCATTACAAATCATCTTCCTCGAAGACAAATCCTAAAATACACAATGATCTTAAAGAAATGTTACTATACAGTCTTTGATCCTTAGTGATTTTGCTAACAGATAAGAGACTGCATTTTAAACTTGTCAACATGCAAGACAAATTTTAATTGAAAACCTTGAAAAAGAACATCTCCAATCCCCGTCACTTGATTGGTGCATATTTTGTAATTTGAAAAAGATATGCATTGCTCCGTCATGTGGTCCAATGCATAGGTATCAACAATCCATTTATCTTTTTCATTTATTTGTGATAACAAGGTTGATGAGATATTTACCTTGTTGGGTGATTGCAACCTTAGGAGTGGAGTCTAAAATTTCAAAATTTTGGTTTTTGTGGAATATGAACTTCAAAATCTCTATTTGTTCAAAGTAAAAGATGTTGGAGGAGTCTTCTTTAGCTCACTCGTTTCACTTATGTGGGCTGATGGTTTGCCTTTCCTTTGATTTTGTGGCTTCCAATCTTGGGGTTTTCCATCTCTTTGGTGTAATTTGTCTTCTCACAATTTTTTGGATAAGTAAAATTTTTATATAGCACTGACAAAACATACAATAAGCGGACTTAGTAGTGGCTCATGATTGAGAAAGTGTTTAGAGTACGCTTCTAAGGACCAGAGTACATGAATTTGCACATTCTACTACCTCTCATCAAAGAAACTACTATTTCTTGTTCTTCACCCATAGTGGACCAAAGAGGATAAGGCAAGATGCCCAACATTCGACTCCCACGATAATATCTCCCAAAGACTCTCAATGTCCTCCGGTAGGTAGACATCTCTTGCCGCATGTGTAGCCAATCTCGGATCCTCCTCTATAACTTTGTAATAGGGGCACTCGAAGAATAGGTTGGATTAATTTAGGTTTGATTGATTTATTAATTAATTTAGGTTTAATTTAAGTAATTAATTAGTTTCGAATTAATTTGATTTTAATTAAGAATAATTGATTAATTGAATTAATTTAGGTTTTAAGGCAATTAATTAATTAATCTATTTCGAATAATTGTTGATTAAAATTGGATTAATTAGATGAATGATTATTGTCAATTCTTGAAAAAGGTTGTTTGGCCCTTGTTAGATTCAAACACAACTTTGGGTTCATCAAGGAGTTTATAGGGTGAGCTTTCAGATTGTGGTGAGTCATATGGACATCATTAGAGTAACCACGTACCTAAGACAAAGCTTCCCAAAAACAATCAACCCAAAGAACTTAATATTGAGTTTTGGTCTAACTAGCTCATGTTTGATTGGGGTAGCTTCAACTAGATCCACTAGGTCTAATGCACCAGGTAGAACACATATGATTCAACCTAGACATGCCTTTAACAAAGTTTTCTTAGCCTACTATCATCCCAATTCATTCTGATGCTATATTGTCAAGGTCGGTTAAACCTTTTTATAACTAATCGTTCTAAATTAAGAAAGTAAGTAAAACTCAGCATGCAGGTAAAAGTAAATTAATCAGTTTAGCTTAGATGAATAATTTTTCTACTAGCTCCCCTGAATCATAACCTCGATATGGTCTATCTAGGTAGTATATTTGATCCTTGGGAACCCAGTATTGATTTGGTCTATTTTGACTAAATAAACATGCTTTTGAGACCCATACTTGGACTTGGTTTCTAGCATTTTGACTAATCAAAGACAAGTACGATTTGGCTTTGTATCCGAGTCCAGATTTGTTGTACACAGCTCGTTGGGACCCAAGCGTCATATTTAGACACTTGGAGCCCAAGTCGAACTTTTCCAACATCTTCTTGAGTCCCTCCACTTGACCTTTCAAGTTAGAATTTTCTCCCTCAAGTTTTGCAACTTAAGTTGAAGTTCCTGTTGGTGCAGTTTGCACTAATAGTCTAATTCTATGTTTTGATGTATGACAACAGGTTAAAGTTAGATTGTTATTATTTAACAAGTTGAGCTAAGTGTGCAAGGTTAACTAACTTGATGGATCTAGAAGGCTAGACACCAGGCTGAAGTCCAGATGTGCGATTCTGGCAGGAAGTCTAGCTGAGTCTGAGAGGACCAGACAGTTGGGGAAGTCCAGTCGGGTCGAGGAGGACCAAACGATTGGCTAAAGTCCGGATGTGCGATTTTGGCAGGCAGACCTAGTGGGTTGGAGATCAGATGTCGAAGAGGTTACTCGGCAAATGGTAAGTAAGGTAAAAAATTAGA
>JBBUKS010000104.1:3119523-3134322 GCA_038050645.1 Hedychium gardnerianum | reverse complement strand
TGTGAGTAATGCATGTAGATGTAAGGGATTTGCCTCTATGTTAAGGTTGCTACTAGACTGGATAATCGGGAGATCCTATTTAACAAAGGATTCTCATTCAACCTAACATTTGTGCCCTTAGTGACAAAGGGCATCGACACTTATTCCACTTTCTAGAGTTAAAAGACCTTGACAAAGGAGCAACCCTTGCTACATAGGAGTAAGTATGGAGAATAAGGAGATGAACATATTATAAGGATATTAACTATCATCATAGTGAAATCGAAATCCTAGAATCATTCCTCCCAAACGAACTTGCTTCTCTTTCACACTCTCAACTCTTTCTCTCCCTCTCTCTCTCTTTCTCTCTCTCACACTCTCTCATAGCTCTCTTGCGTTCAACCAACTTTCGACCATTTAGATAACTTACTTTACGAAATCACTAATGCTTAATCAATAGTCCCTATGAATACGATAATCTTTTATATTACTGATGACGTTGTCGTGCACTTGCGACTACATAACAAATAGTAATAAAAAATATTAGTTATCCTATAATTTAAAAAAAACATTATTTTTAATTTAAGAGTAAAAGAATAAAAGTATTGTATTGATCATATTCTACAAATCAATGAAAGTTATGATGAGGTTAGCCGAATAAGTCAAATTAGTCAACTATCAACAATTCTAGTGTAGCTACAAGTCAAAAAACACAAATCGAAGTCAATCAGGTCAAGGTATAGCTATAAGTCACGAATCAGAGTCAAGTGTAAACATCTGAATGATCTACTCAGAGTGTGATGAAGATCTCAAATCTCAAGGCCTAAGCATCTCCATCACCTCAGTGTGCTGGCTCTACAACTGAGTCTGCATCTCCTATCGAAGGCTGGAAATTGACTCCTCAAGTCGAGTGACTGTGCCCTTGATCTTGATGACTCTGTCCTATAATGTAGGAGCTGCTGGAGGTACATGTAGGTAATCTTTAATGTCCATATCCGGGAGATCCTCATCTACAACTGGATCTGCCTGAGGCTGGTCAACCCTCTTCCAGGACATAATACCATCTACATCTATATGTATGTTAACAAGAGAAATGTTCCTCTGACCTAGAATGTCGTACACACTCAAGGATCTGATATCACCTATGGTGACATCTATCCCTAGGCATGCTATCATGGAGGTCAGAATATGGAAGTAGGGCATTTGGACCCTCCTTCTAGTGGTAATGCTGGGTGAATATATAATGTTATGAAATATGTGAAGACTAATGTTTATGTCTAATCTATGGCATAAAGCAACAAGTAGGAAAGAAAAAAATGGACGCATCATAGCCACATCTCTGGTGGTCAGAGGTAAGATGCAAGTGACTAGGACTCTGTACAGAACATAATCCTATACTCTAAGTCTGGTGGAATGGAACTGGGTCACTGTGGGTAACCTCTCCACCCCAAAGAAGTAGGTATGCATCATATCTAAGGTGATATGAGCATAGGGATCACCAAATGGTAAGTCCCTAGGAGGGTAACACAGGAAGGGACAGGTGGATGGTCTAAGTCCTAAGTGGTCCCTAATGACAGTGGGGGATAGAGTGATGTCTATATTGCTAACTCTCGTTCGGTAGGTAAGGTCATTGACCTTAGCCAAGTTATTATACAGTTCGGCAGACAAACCTATGTTAACCAAATCCGTACAATACACAAGGTGACCAAGTTGGTAGTAGTCTACTACCTTTATGACTGACCTTCATGAATGTGTATAAAAGGTTCTGTCAATAGATCTAGGGGGTAAGAGTCTAAATGAAAGTGATAAAAATCTAACCCTAAACTCCTCACTAGGAAACCTATCGTCCATACTAGGGGTACTAGATGGACCAGCCCAGTGGTCTTTCGCTTAATTCCATCAATATTAAATATATTGTAATAATAGAAATAAAGAAGAAAAAAACTATTTGGGGGATTTTAAGGTATTACCTCGGCATTTCTGAGTAGACTATAAAGAAATGATGACCTAAGCTGACTGGACATGAATCAGGGTTGAAAATGGAGAGAAAATTTGAATTTAAATTGGATTAAGGTGACTAAAAGCTATTGCCTTCAGTCCCCTTTTAAAGAGAAATCCAGGTGCCTCAATATATTGACGCACCTAATTGTGTGGCACTTATTGGGGTGCCTGGATTTATTCTAGGTGCCTAACCTATGAAAACCATGGGCGCCTTGGTGAAAACTGCGAGAGCCTCGGGGTTGGGATTGGGGCGCCTGAATATTATTTAGGTGCCTCTAAAGAAGCGGTATTTGATACAGGTGCCTTGGACGTTTTTATCATATTAATATGGATTTTTTAAGGCTAATTTCAGTTTTTAATTAAATTTAATTAAGTTTAAGTTTAAAGTTATTAATTAAGTTAAAGTTTAATTAAGATCAAGTATTTAATTAAATTGAAAATTTTCATTAAGTTAAAGTTAAGGTTTTTAATTAAATTGAAAATTTTGATTAAGTTAAGGTTTAAGTGTTTATTTAACTTGTTTAAGTTAGAATTATTAGGTTTAGTTAGTTTCAGTTCGATTAGGCTTATTGTTAATTTTGAATTAATTAATTTGTAAAATTATTTAATTTTTAGGTAATTGTTTAAGATTAAATTTTAGTTAACATAACTTGATTTATTGATTATATTTAATTTCAGATTTAATATATGTTAATTAATTAATTAAATAAATTTCAAATTAATTAATTAAAGTAGAATTATCATGTTTATTTTGAATTAATTAAGTTAGATTAATTTAATTAATTAATTTAGGGTTAACTACTTCAATTAATTATATAAATTTTAGATTAATTAAATAGGTACGAATTAAGCTTTAGTTATATTAATTAAATTAAATAAATTATATTAATTAATTATGTTGAATAAATTAGATTAATTAGATAAGTTTAATAAATTAAATTGATTATATAACTTGATTAATTTGGTTTAATTTGTTAGGTTACTAGATTTATTAACTAGTTTTACCATCTCACCCCTTTCTAGATTATCAAGCAAGAGAGCTTTATAGTTGTGGTGAGATGATTAATAATTTGGTTTATTTAAAAAGAGTTGTTTGAATTTGTGTTATATTCACACGTAGCTTTGGGTACCACAAGTCGGTGTTTTTAGCATAAGCTTCCAGGTCGTGGTGAATCACTAGGATAACATTAAAGTAACCACATGCCTAAGACAAAGCTTCACCAAAACAATAAACCCACAGTACTTAATATTAAGTTTTTGTTTAACTAGCTGATGTATGATTGGGGTAGCTTCAGCTAGATCTATTAAGTTGACTGCACTAGGTAGAACACATATGATTTAACTTAGATATGCTCTCAACAGAGTTTCCTTGGCTTACTATCATCCCAACCCTTTCCGATGCTAGGTTATCAAATTCATATAATCTTTTTAGCCATTCTAAATTAAGCATAAAAATAAACTATGCATGAAATATAATGTAGTAAATCATACAAACATGCATATCAAGAAAAAATAATTTTTCATTTTGCTCCGCCTAGGTCATAACCTCGATAAGGTCTATCTAGGTAATGAATTTGACCCTTAGTTATCCAAAAGTGGTTTGGTCCAACTTGTTTAATCAAGCTTGTCTTAGGGACCCATGCTTGGACTTGGTTTCTAGGTTTATGATTTATTAATGACATATATGATTTAAATCATGAATTAGCTTTGTATCATAATTCAGATCTGTTGTAAACGACTCTTTATTTTCCAATTATCATGTCAAGACACTTGGAACCCGCAGTGAACCATTCCAACATTTTTCTAAGTTCTTTGACTTGAGTTTTCAAAGTGGAATTTTCTTTCTCAAGTTGTTGAACTCGAGTTGAAGTTCTACCTTGAACTAACTTAGTCAAAGGACTTGGGTTAGTCTCTTCCTTAAGGACTTTTACCTCCCTTTGGAGAGACTTAACCCAGATGTTGGACTTGGCTAGTTTACGAGTTAAATATGAAATTAAGTTGTATAGTTTAGAAACTAATTCATGTCTTATAGTGGGGTTTCGCCCTTTAGAAATAGATACAGATCCATGGCTTCTTTCGAACTTGCCTTTTGACTCGGATTTAACTTCGATTTCGGTCTCGGATTCAGAGTCGATTTCCCGTGCCAGTATGACAGCTGGTTTGAGCTTGAACTTCTTCATCTGAGTCTTCAGATGAGGATTCATCCCATGTTGCTTGTAAAGCCTTCTTCCACCTTTGCTTCTTTACATCATTAAGATTCAGACACTCTGACTTAAAGTGCTCTTTTTGGTTGTACCTATAGTAGGTTACCCCGAACTTGTTCTTTGGAGTTGGGCTCGATCCCGATTGAATCCCTTTTGTTTGAATTGCCTTCTTGATTTAATGCTTTGATAGTCCCTTCATTTTGTACAACTTTCAAACTAAGTTGACTAGTTCCACAGTGAGTTCATCATCATCATCGAACTTTGATTCACTTTCAGACTCGGGCTCGAATTGGGACTTGTGCTTCGACTGCTTCATCTTGATTTTTCTTGCAAGTAAGGCAATACATTTCTCGATCGGTGTAGCATTAGACTATTCATGTAATTCAAATTTGGAAAAAAGTTCGTCTAATCTAATAATTGATAGATCCTTAGAAACTTTGTAAGCATCTATCATAGATGCCCATAAGGTATTCCGAGGAAATGCGTTGAGAGCATACCTGATTATATCGTCGTTCTCTATTTTCTAGCCGATGGAGTGGAGTTCGTTGAGCAGGTCCAAAATCCTAGCTTGTAGCTAGCTTGCCGACTATCCTTCTTCCATTTCGATATTATATAATTCATTTAAAATCAGATCATGCTTACTTACCTTTGTGTCAGATGTTCCTTCGTATAGTTCGATCAGCTTCTCCCATAGATCTTTAGCACTGGTGAAGGGCCCGACCCAGTTCAGCTCCTCTTTGGTTAAGCCACACTGGAGGGTTTGAGTCGGTTAAGTGTTGGCCTCAACCATCCTTCTTATAGGTGCGTCCCATTTGTCGCAAGGGAGAGGTACTCCATCTTTGATGGGGAGTGGGAATCCTGTTTGGATAGAGATCCACATCTCCACCTAGGTTTGTTGGTGGAACTCCATCTACCCCTTCTACTTGTCGAAATCCTACCCCTTCTACTCCATCTCCACCTAGGGCGAGCGGTGCTGTAGCTTTCTTGATGGGCCATGTAAACACGAACAAAATCTCGCACACAAAGAAACAAAAAAGAATGTACCAAGACTTTTGCTTTGGATTAGTAGTGCGGGAGAAAAAAAGAGTACGTAAAAAGAAAATCAAGTGGTGTTGCACCAACTTTGATTATCGAAAAACTCATGAACGAAAAAAAAAACACTGGATCAAAAGTGGTGATCACACTGATTCTGATTAACTAACAAAAAGCACAATAATGAAAAGAAAAAAAAATACTCGAATGGTGGTTTCACCAATTTAAAACAACCTCGCTCTGATACAAATTGTAGGATCGAAAAGAGTGATAGAGGGGGGGGGTGAATAGCGCGTGTCAATTTTTCACACTTTTTGTAGAAACTCGAGTACGCGGCAAAATATAGAAATGGGAAGAAGAACAAGTAAAAATAAAATGTGGCACATTTGTTTTTACTTGGTTCACCACCTGGCGACAGCTAGTCCAAGGCCCGCACCCAAATGAGTGTTTTCGTTGGACAATCCATAGTCAATTTGAATAATACAAGAATAAGAAATTGAAAGTACAAGTAAAAAACAATTTTACCAATTACTATAAATTACTAACTTGAGCGTAGTCATCGGTGCAATGTTATGGTGTCGTGGAGAGCTTTTCAGAGTAGCGCGTAAGTACAAAAGTCAAGTGTAATTATTGTCAAGAGCTGCTAGTCGAGTCTGCCTATATAGGCTGATCCAGGTGCCTCTTTTTGCGTTGAGGTACCTCTATTCGAGTCGATCTGATTGGATCTGAGTTCGCCGCGCCTTATCCGTTTCAAGGTGCCTCAATCCCTTTGAGGCGGCTCAATCGCTGATGTGACTCAACCAGATCGCAGCGCGACTATGGCGAGTCTATCCCAACCTAGGCATATCAATCCCTTTTAGGCGCCTAGTTGTTGACGTGCGTCGACCAACCAGAGGCTGCCACCTCATTTTTCTTATGTTGAGATCATTGAGGCGCCTCAATCCCTTTGAGGCGCTTGGTTCGTCTTGAGGCATCTAGATCCTTCCAGGCTCCTAGTTCAGCAATTCCAGGCTTGTGTGATCTGCATCACAGAGTTAGCACATACAATATAAAACATAAGAAATGATATTTTGACAGTCTCGGGACTATCCAATTCTGACTTTTGGATTTTCGGTGAAACCTAAGGTCAAGCCGTCACCTACTATTCCCTCAATAGGGAACGCGTCCTCACTTACTCTTCTCAAGAGAATTTACCTATTGCCAAACATCTAGACCTCTAGACTATTTGGACTTTTGCTCAGCATCCGATCTTGACCTCCGTGACTTTTCGCTAGACATCTGATCCTCGACCCGCCTAGATTTTTGCCTAGTGTCCTTGACCCTAGGGCCTTACGCCTGGTGTCCTCGACCCCTAGGACTTCTGCCTAGTGTCGTCGATCTGCCATGACTTCTGCCCAGTCCCCCAGAACATGACTTCATTGACCAATCTCCCTGATCAGGACTTCTTGCCCAGTCACTTGACTAAGACTTCGTTGCTTAAGTTCCCTTAGGACTTTATGCTTGAGCTTCCTACACACTCAGTCAGACTCATTAGATAACAACCCTTAAATTTGAACCTTTGTCATCTATTAAAACATAGGTTCGATTAGCTGGTACTTATAACACGAACAATTAGTGTTTCTCTTAGTGGGCTTTATAGTTGGGTTATGCTAAAAAGTTTAAGGTCCGAAACCAATTTCGGACTCAAGTTTTAGACCTTTACTATTTTAGTCAAACTAAAAAAAGTCAATATCCAAATCAACATGATCTTTGTGTGTGACCCAATAGGTTCTTATAATGTTGGCAGTGTTTCTAAAACTATTTTAGATACACAAGCAATAAGTGACATCTAGTAATGCATCATTGCTCCCAAAGTGACAAGAACGCTGAGATCTGACCTAACCTGTCCGTGACCATTATCTTGTATAACTCAGTCCTTTTGTCCTTGATATCTAGATTAATACATGAGGCATAGACCGTGTCATCCTCTCACAAATCTATGTGTTTCTTGATCTCTAAGTCGACTCACTTAACCAAAAAAACTCAATATCTCATATTGACTTATTTGAGGATGACCATGAATTTCAGTAGTCCTACATAATCAGGCGCCCAGAGATATCTCTTCCGTTATATGGAAGGGACAAATCTAATCTACATCACTCATATCCCTCAACATAGCTCATTGCATACCCATTGAATGATTTTATAGTCCACCATATAACAGGTGACATTTGTCGATATCAAAGTACAGAACTCCTTATATAGGAAATCATAGTGGATTCAGGTCTAAGGACTATTTATACTAATAGTCACTATGAGAATGTTTATGACACTCATATAACAATCCATGAAACTTCTCATGACATGTCAATTTATTACATATTCTCTAATATATACTCATGTGTTAACTTGATATCATATATCCATGACTTGTGAGAATAAGTCATCAATTAACCTACATGCTAGTCTCAATGCATTAATATTACTCTTGTATATTAATACTTGATTAGAAATATTTAAGAGTAGTGTTCTATATATATATCGACAGTCTCCCACAATCAATTCAACCAATTGATATGTTGTAGATTAGAACCTACTATTCTAGGACATTATTATATTTATTCGGCTAGCACAATCATGAAGTAAATATAATAACCAAACCTTGCCTTTTATTGATAAATATGATACAATATGTCTTAAGTCAATCAACTCATGATTAACTCTTAGGGCTGACACTA
This sequence comes from Hedychium gardnerianum, assembly GCA_038050645.1. Taxonomy (NCBI): domain Eukaryota; kingdom Viridiplantae; phylum Streptophyta; class Magnoliopsida; order Zingiberales; family Zingiberaceae; genus Hedychium; species Hedychium gardnerianum. The sequence continues at coordinate 3,126,389 of JBBUKS010000104.1, read as the reverse complement.
ACAATTGGGAGCTACTAGATTTGTCTAACTTAAGGTTCACTCTCCCCCTTTGACACACATCAAAAAATTACCAAATTTTTTCTTAGATTTTGTGTTAGGACCAAAAGAATTCACATATTTTCACAATTGTATGATATTATCTACTTTGGGCCTAAGTCCTCAAGGATTTATTTTTGGTCTCTACCCAAAAGGCCTCATACAAATAGAGATATCTTTCATCTTTTAAACCCATGATCTTTTTCATGTATTTCCAATGTGGGGCTTTGATTGTATTTCCAACAATCCTTCCCTCAAACGAAAAACCACCATTACTCTTGACCTACTGCGGGCCTCCCCGCAAGTATCTTATCACTCTTGACCTGCTTCGGGCCTCCCCGTAAGTATCCGATCACTCTTGACCTATTTCGGGCCTCCCCTTAACTTCGTTCAAGGCCACCCTATATGACATTCAGTCTGGACCATGACACTGATACCACTTGTTATGACCAAAAGAATTCACATATCTCCACAATGGTATAATATTGTCCACTTTGGGCCTAAGCCCTCATGGATTTATTTTTGGGCTCTACCCAAAAGGGCTCATACCAATAGAGATATCTTTCATCTTTTAAACCCATGATCTTTTTCATGTATTTTCAATGTGGGGCTTTGATTGTATTCTCAACATTTTGCACCAACAATAACATTTGAAATAGTTTTCAAAAAATAATTTCATAAAGATTTTTGGTAAATTTATGGAAATAAGGTTTTTAAAAATGTCACATATTAAAGTTCATTATCAAAAATGCTAATTTTTTAAAACACTTAGAATATTTTGAAGATAGCAATGTTTTAAAAATAAAAATTGGTAAGTACTGTAAAGATTTTTTCAAAAAAATCAATTTTTTTCAAAAAAATTTCAAGTACTTTTCAAAAAATAAAAATAAAATATTTTTCAAAAGATTTCAAGGATTATTCAATTTTTTTTTTAAAGAATTTTCAAAACTATTTTTCAAAGGTACCTCCCTCCCCTTTAATCTGACACACATTGGTCATCCTTATTAACCACAAAAAAATCTACTTAAGTGTTTAAGAGTTGAGTTGTTCTAAGTTGGCCTATGGATCTTGATTGTAAGTGCTAGTCAACACACTATAAGTACCCCAGGTTAGTTTTGATGTTGATCAACCAAGTTAAAGAAGACCCTGTGTTGTTTGATGCCTTGTGTCTAAGTGTATAGGGACTTAGGAATACAAGAAGTCGAGCGAAAGACATAACAAATGAGAAGGATGACACTGAAAGAGAGCAAATAAGTTGGGTGTATCTGAGGGATGAGGAGTTGCGAAAGAGTACACTAGTGGAGTGAGAAGGACGTTGTCCGAGGGATAAGAAGCTAGGGAGGAAGTCTGCTCGAGGATAGGGTCGGAGTTGGGTTCAGGTGAGCTCAACTCCGGACACTAGAGCATTACCCAAGCGAACGAAAGGAGGAATGGTCAATGTTGAAATTGACCATTCAAAGCGCTTGAGGTGCCTCGGTTGAACAGGAGGTGCCTTAGACGCTAGCTGCTGGAGGCGCTTCGGATGCATTGGAGGCACTTCTGATGCAATAGAGGTGCCTTGAACGCTAGAAAACTGTTGCGGAGTAGATAAGTAGCGGTAGCCACGTCAGTCACTTCGAGGTGCCTCGGATGCATTGAAGGCACCCCCAATCTGCCAGATCAGTAGGGATCCATTACGACAAGGATAGAAGCTACCTTGTTAGAGGTGTCCCCAATCGTCTAAGGCACCCCCAACAGTATCACATCAGCAAATGATCATTTTGACCAAAATGCTATAAATAGAGGTCTCGTCCTCTATTCTAGAATAACACACTCGCTTTAATTATTCTAGCTTTCTACTTTCTTGTACATTCAACTCTGTAAAAGGTTTCTTCACCTCTGACGCTTGCTTGAAGGAGTTTTGTTAGTGAAGCTTTTATTTGCCTTGGATTAACAACCATCCAGGTTGTAGCCAAGTAATTCTTCTACCTCTTACTATTTTATGTTATTTTTATTTATGCATAACTAGTGTGTCCTTGCTAAGTTCATTAGTAAGAGAAAGTTGTATTTTTATTTACAGGCTATTCACCCCCTCTAGCCGGTCCACTTGATCCTATAAGTGGTATCAGAGCCAGGTTTGCCTAGAAGGAGTAATCACCAACTAAGCATTTAGAAGTATGGCTGGAGCAAGCTTCAACCCACCGAAGTTAGAGGGGAGTTCACCGCCTCGAAGAAAAATATGGTGGTATACTTCAAAACTAATTTCGATATTTTACAAACTATCAAATACGGTTTTAAAGCACCAAAGAATGAGGACAGAGTAGAAATTGAAGAACACCGTTGTACCAAAAAGCAAAGAGAAGACTTTGTGGCCAATGGTATAACATAATTCCATCTGCTAAGTGTATTATTGCCTCAGGAAGTCAATATGATCAGCGCCTATGACTCCACTGAAGAGCTCTAGGAAAAATTCCTGAAGCTTCATGAAGGTACATCAGAGGCCAAACTAGCAAAATGAGTGTTGCTCAAAAATCAGCTAAGCAACCTCCGGATGGAAAAAGGAGAAAAAGTGGCCCAACTGCATGCTAGATTGAAGGAGTTGATCACTGGACTCAGTAACTTTGGAGAGCTAATTACAAATTGGGACTCTCTTCCATATGCACTGAATGCCTTTCCGAGGATGCAAGATTGGGCATCCATTATCGACTCCTACTACATCTCCAATAACTTAGAGGTATGTATATTAGAAGAATTATTTTCTACCTTGAAATTACATGAGTCTTGATGTGTAGGACTAAGAAAAGAAAAGGAGCCGAATCAAAACCTAGCGCTAAAAGCCAGGAAGAATGAACCAAAATCAGATTCAAATTTAACAACCGACGAAAGATGAAAAGTCATATATGGTAAGAAAATTGAATAAGTTGTTTAAAACTAATAATTTTAATAAGTCACTAGCTAAGAAGCTTCTACAAGAAAGAAGGAAAGTGAGGTGCTATAATTACGATGAAGAAGGGCATATCAAGGACAACTATCCAAAATTGCAAAGCAAGGAAAAAGAAAAAGACAAAAGGACAAGAAGGCTTAAGAAAAAGAACCTCAAGGCAACCTGTAGTGGATCGTCATCAGAAGAGTCCGAGACGGAAGAATATGCTAGACTAGCACTAACGACCGACTACCAAGAGGAGTGTATTGATGAAGGGGGAGCTACTTCAAAGGAAAACAACGATAAAGGGGGAGCATCCAACTATGAATCTGACACGGTAAGTGAGGTACGTCTTCTACCTCCTAATCAGTTTTACGAAGGTATTAAAATGATATCTGGATCTTTATGCAAATTAAGAACCAAATATGTAAGTTTAAAAAAGGTTAGCATTGATTTGAAAATTTAGTTAGTAAAAGCATGTCATCTAATAGAATTTGATAGATTGAAAATTGAAAAATGCTAAATTAAAAGATTTGGTGGAGACTCAAAAGCAAGAATTAGGAAAAAAAATTTAGAAATTCTTTTTTGAATATTTTTGCTAGAAATTATGGAGGGCTTAATTGTGTATTAGAAATCATAGGGGCAAATTGCAAAAGTTATAAAAAATAATATTTCAAGAAAATATTTAATTAATTCAGTAGGTAATAATTTATTTTTGATTCCAAAATTATTCTAGATTATTTTTTTTGCATGTTAGAAATTGATTAATTTGAATTATGAATATTCGTTTTGGAAAATAATTTTTCATAGACATTCTATTCAATTTTATTCAGTTTTAAATTTTTTTGTGATAAATAATCATATTATCAGTTAGCATAAAATTCAATTTTTTTTGACCATTATATAATTTTTTATGGATTTTTTAATGAAAATAGATTTTTTTAAATTAAAAATATTTAGATATCGTGTTTTGAAAAACATGATTTTTCTACAGATAATCGTTACATTTTGAATGCTCAGAAAAAATTGCAAGGTTTTTTGACATCAAATCATATTTTTAAATATTTTTTTTCAAAAATATCTATTTCTGTAAAGAAAAATATTTTTTCCTTTTAGGGTAATAGTTTTTTTTCGTGAATTTTTTTGTGATGATCAATTTGAGTATTTTAAACTTTGGCTAAATTTTTTAATATTTTTCAAAAGTTAAAAATAGTTTTGATATTTTTTATAACAAATCTGAAGGATAATTCTTAAAAATGAAATTCTTTGAAAAATAATTACGGTAAAGTACACAAACTTGTATTACTTGTGTACATCCCCTATAAATTTTATCAAAATTTTTAACTACAATTTTTAGTTTTTCACATGTTTTTGATGTTATCAAAGGGGGAGACTTGATGAGTGTTAAGTTAAAGGGAAGGATAAAAATTGCAAAATTTATTTGTGCTTAGAAATTTATTTTTTTATGCAATTTCTTGTTTGGTTTCCCTAACTTAACTCGGGTTAATGTACATCAAAAAGGGGGAGATTATAAGTACCTTAGGTTAGTTTTGATGTTGATAAACCAAGTTAAGGAAGTTCCTGTGTTGTTTGATGCCTTGTGTATAAGTGTGCAGGGACTTAGGAACACAAGAAATCGAGCGAAAGATGTAGCGACCGAGAAGGATGGCATGAGAAGGGAGCCGACGGGGTCAGTGCCTCCGAGGGACGAGGAGCTATAGAAGAGTACACCGGTGAAGCGAGAAGGACGTGGTCTAAGAGACAAGAACTAGGGAGGAAGTCTGCTCGAGGAGAGTATCATGCCCTGAAAGTACATATGCTCGTAGATACGGACGATACTCTCTAGTGACAATCTTCGATACAATTTGGTATGAGTCCACAAAACTCAAAATCAAAACACAACCACGTAGTATAATATGACTATAATACCCTACTAGGGTACTCACAGTCACACAGTATAAATATGAATATAATACTCTACTCGGCTATTCACAACCACGCAGTGTATACGAATATAATACCCTACCCGCGTATTCACAACGACGCAGTATAATACAAAATCCAACAAAATAGAGAATAATAAGGGGGGTCCACCCCACATATAAAATCCAAATAATCGATTGCGAGCCGGCTTGACTTAACACTCCGAATACACAATCAAATAAATACCAATAACAAGATACAACTTAATTAATACAATGCCAATAAAATAAATTCAATGCGGAAGCAGATAACCAAAACAAAACAACCATAAATCGTAGCTTGATGTGAAAGGGATAGCGCGGGCAGATATCCTTTAAGCGATACATGCTAACCTGAAAAAAATAATGAAAGCAGGGGTGGTGAGTACAAAAGAAATATTCAGCGGGTATAAGAAGATAGTGCATGAACAATAAAGTATACAGGAATCCAAAGGAATACAGTCTCAAAGAAGGAATATACTCACCATCGAATGATGACCCCCGTATGCCACTACTACACAAGTACTCTACTCAATTGCACATAGTATTGTGAGTAGTGCCAGTAACAAAGAATATGGGTACAACATCTCACATACATAAACCCTCAATAATCAATATAAGTACTGCATCTCATATGCGTATATCGGTACTAGTATCAGAAATTGGGATCTCATATGTGGGAGCAATGCTCCACCATAGGGTATACAAATGACCAAGACACCCAGCTCGTCAGTTGTGGACTGCGGGAGAAACACTCTACCACGATACTTGTGGGCAGTCCGAAAATGTCAAGGTTCCTGTCTGCGGGAGAAACGCTCTACCACGATGGCCTCATGGGCAGACAAGAGGTAGCTATCTAACTACGGGCTGCGGGAGAAACTCTCTACCATGTATGACCTCATGGGCAGCCAGGGTATAACAACCCAGATAGTAGCATGTCTACGACTAGCTCATACCCGAAGGGAGCACTAGTTTCTAGCCCATGTATCTTTGTGATGCTACGACTAGCTCATACCCGAAGGGAGCACTGGTCACTAGCATACATGCATTATCGATGCTACGACTAGCTCATACCTGAATGGAGCACTGGTCTCTAGCATACATGCATTATCGATGCTACGACTAGCTCATACCCGAAGGGAGCACTGGTCGATAGCATACATGTATCACTAATGCTACGACTCACTCAACCAACTGAATGAGAGACATAGCCGATAGCATACAATGCAACATCGGGATACTACGACTCACTAAACCAACCTAATGGAAGACATAACATACATGTAATATCATAATGCTATGGCTCACTCAACTAGCTCAATGGGAGACATAGCTAATAGCATACATGCATCACCGTGGTGGTAGATAGACAAGTAAATCTAACGTCACATATGTCTAACTACATAAATATACTCGGCTATATCCATGAAGACATATTAATCATGCTACACGCCACACGCGTGTAAATAACTACAATCAGATATGGAATCTACATATATGAAACAATAACTCGTACACACTATACACATATCCACATCTATAACTACATGGTATAAATGAAACAAAAGTTATCAAGTATGTATAAATGCATGTCACAAGCGTGTATATCACTACATGATCATAAACATGATTCTAAGGTACACGTCACACACATGTACATAATCACATGGCTCGAATAACTGAATCTATCATGTGAAAATAAACACATGTCACACGTATGTCAAATACTACATGATTATCCAATCCTACACATGTTTCTATTGTGTACACCATACACGTGTACACACTACAGAATAGGTAAACAAATGAAACTACATGATTATAAATCGATCATCTCTAACTACAAGCAAACAAGTATCAAACTCATATGATAAGTGAATAGAGTCAAGATAATCACAACTAATATATCAAACACAATATATCATGCACCAAGATCAATTACTATAAAAGAAATCAAGCAAGAAATA
>JBBUKS010000104.1:3073328-3095105 GCA_038050645.1 Hedychium gardnerianum | reverse complement strand
TTAACAATTGTCTCATTACGGCTAATATTGTTAAATTTAAATTCCATATATTCTGTCTTTACTCTACTCAGTCTAAAACCTTTCACTTCTAGTCTAAAACCTTTATTAGAGGATCTTAAGTTTAATAATATTTCCTTCTTTATGAGTTGTGATTTTGAGTTTTTTAGCAGCATTATTGTTTTGTGTTGCATCACAGATCGCATGAGAAGCAATGTTGTAGACTTCAAGTTTTATTAAAATTTAATAAATAATGAATCAACAAATATTAAAATTTAAAAGCATAGTTGTTTAATTATTTGTCCAGTTAATATATTATTAATTAATTTAAACAAGAATACTTTAAAAAGACTTATTTTTATTGATTTATTATAGATACTATTTATAATCATATATAGTAAATACATGGCAAAATCATACTTTTAATTGATTAATTCAATGGTCTAAAAATATACTATTTATTCAGATATTAATTATACTAATGCATGTTAAATTTTTATTAACTATCTTAATATTTATACAAACAGTAATGTATAAAAATATTGTTTAAAAGGAAAAGGGGGAAAAATTCTAAGAGAGGGGGCTTCTAATGTATCAAAGTGGGACCTTTATCTGTTTTAAGAAGGATAATTAATTAATTAAAGCAATATTAATTAATTATTATATAGCCGATTGCTAATGATATTAATTGTTTAATGTTTGTGCAAGTGGTCTGGTGTAACGTTTGGGCAAAAGGTTTAAATTAGGAATTGCCTATCTATTTGATATGTATTTTGAATATGCAAGGGTTGCAGGTAAACACATAGAGCTTGGAGAGCTCGTGGCTTAGCATGGCCAAGGTGGCATGCCCGATGGTTTGGCGTTGAAAAGATCAGAGAAATATGGTATGGGGGCATTCGAGAGACCACAAGACGAGGAGCACAGAGGTGGTGTTAGAGCAACTCTAGAGCATTGACCCGACGGCGAAGCTAGTTTAGCAACTTGATGGCTCGAGATTCATAGAGATTGAAGAATATTGCTTGAGGCAGATCGAGAGACGAGAAGATCAAGGCAGCGAGGAACATAGTTTAAAATCTCGAGTCATGCCGAGGTTTCGGTCCCGGACTGTAATGATACAGTTTCGGTACCGTATCATACCATGACGACATAATTTCGGTATTTTTTAAATATAAAATATATTAACTAAAATTTAAAAAAATATTTAAAATATATATATATATATTAAATTAATGGAATAATTTTATTAGGCTTTAATTAAGCTTATTTAAATTATTCAATCATAGATAGGAATTGATTAAAACTATTAACCTAAGTTATTTAATTAAATTAAAATCTTCCTGTGCCCCAACCCTATTCCGCCCTATGCATGCCTCCGAAGGCGGCGGCGGCCCGCGTGACGCCTCTGGAGGCGTCGCCGGCCCAAGCGATGATTCCGGACGCATCGTCGAACTCGCACGACGCCTCCGAACCCGTCGTCAGGCCCGAGCGACGCCTTCGGACGCATCATCAAGCCCTAGTGATGCGTCCATGGGGCCTCGGGGCGCGCCAACACCGGAGGTGTCTTGTGCTAGTCTAAGAGTGGAACGAAATATTTCCCAAAACGAAACGAGATTTTAATACATGGCGAGGAAGATAGTCAATGGAAGCAATCTTCGTAAGTGAAGGAGTGAAGGATTGCATATGGAGGAGCTATGGACTCATGCACATCTAAGGGACCGATTAGCCTAATGGAAGATGGCCAAGGAGCAAAGACAAGATATAAGGTTGTAGTCAGGGTTACCAATCAATTGGTGTGGACACCAATCAACTAGTAGCTGAGAAATCCAATACCCTAAATGGTTTTGAGATTTAATAGTTTAGCAATCAACTAGAATGTGTATTTCAGTTGAATGCAATCGACTAGAATATGAATTTCAGTTGACTAGGACAATCGAGTAGGTCCATAGAGTCGGTGAACAGAATAGTTTTGTTCATGAATCAACTGCGCAATTGACTATTCCATTAGTTGACAATTGGTAAGTTTCTAGTCGACCTAATGGTTCACATGGAAAGCAGAAAAAAAAAATCATTAGTGATACAAGTCGAATGTTGGGCGATAGGCAAACTTTTGACAAAAGATGTGAAAGCTATAAAAGTAGGCTCAATGGAGGCCTTGCATGTTGGAGAAATAGTGTTGGTTAAACTTATTATTTAAATCACGTAACATGTTTGGTGAAGCGATCAAAAACGTATCATTTTGAAAAATCTAAAGCTCAATACGACTCGTCGCAAGCAATGTCTTGTGTTGTTGTGTCAATCATATTGATTAGTATTGTCTTGTGCTAACAATCAATACCTTTTGACAGGCTACAATCCCGATCAAGATAAGTTGAGATATTTTTTTAAAAATTATCTTCATACAAAATAATATTAAAATCATATCATTATAGGCAGAAAATAAAATTTAAATTTAAGTATATAGTTGCATTATCTTTTTCTCTTTCATCTCCTTCCTCCTTTCACCTTATATTTGCCACCGACACTATATATTGAAACGTCAGAATGATACTGAAAGTATTGTTCCGATCAAAAGCCAAAACTTTACACAGCTCAAAATTTTGAACCTTAGTTAAATCTATTAGAAACCTTGCTTTTTGTACTCTTTCTCTTTGTATTCTTTTAATCCATTGTAATTGTAAGAGGTTTCTCCACCTTCGGTAGTTGACCACATAGGAGAAAATGTGGCTTTCTAAAAGTGATCCACCGATGGATCATGCTCGGTCATCCAATCCCCAACACTTGTCATTGTTTATTAATATATAGTTAATATATGTATTTAACTAATAAAATTAATTAACATATAATTCCACAACAACAATAACCAAGCTTTATCCCACTATGTTATTGTTGTTGATATAACATATAATTAACTCTTAATCAACACTGCTAAATAATATATAACTGCAAATTTAATTATAAAGTATGTGTTCAATTTGCATAATTATCATGAAAAGATAATATTTTGAAAATGACAATTATATTATAGATTATTCATCAATTTTTAATATCAATAAGCATATATTAGTTTATTATATAATAATTATCTTCATAATTTGAAATGATTATCTAATAAAAATCATATTAATAATTGATAAATATTAATTTTAATATCATAAATATTATATAAATTTAATATTAAACAAATAAATATTTCTATCGATAATCAGATTGTCCCATTAATATTCTGGAAATTTATTTGTTTATTAATTTGATTAATAATAACCACTTACAGTATTTCAATAATTAAATATTAATTATAATATGAAGCGTTCTTAATAATAGTAATATAATGCAACATAATCTTTATAATTATTAGAATTTTATTTCCTTTTTTATATATGTTAAATAATTTTTTTGGATCATTTTCAATTTTTATTTTTTTTACCAAATCGGGTGCCGCCAAATTTTGACAACTTATGAAATGAACTAAGGTTATTCTCAAGGAAACAAAAAGGCAGTTCGCTCTCATATTATCCAGAAAATAATGCAACAAATTTAACCAAACGAATTTTTTCTCTTTATTTTATTAACGACTATATTTATTGTTTAATAGATTCAAGAGTTTATTATCAGGAACTGATGAGCTTAGTATATGTATAGTGCAAGAGCTTGAAATTAGATATCAAATTGTAGTTGGCTGGGAAATGGAATTGCAGCAGTGCACTAGCAATTCCCTTAACCTTTAAATTATGAAAAAAAGATTATTGAAAAAAATGTGTGAAAGAGAAAATTACTAGATCTAGAACTCTCCTTGGGATCCTACTTACCTCTCCAGCAAGTGCCACAAAAAGGATGGCCACAAGCAGCAGAGGTCATCCTGTCATGAGGGTAGTTTTCGAAACAAATTCCACAAGTAAGCTGCCATCAACAGAAGTCCATGCATAACAAACGAAAAGTTAAAAAATAATTGCACTAATCCATCCAATAGCAAAAACTCGGATGCAACAAACATTATTAAAAATTAATAAAATTGCAAAGTTCTCTTACCTCCCTAGAATTCTGCACTTCAACTGGCTTCTCTAACAGACCAACAACCTTTCGAACATGTTCTTCATTTGCAAACCATTCATCGTTTACTCGACTAACACTCCTGAACAAGCAAAAGTCAATACATCAGAAATTGAAGCGTAAACAAAAGTACAAAAAAAGTACTTCTGGTGAAAACAATACCAAGCAAACATAATACCTCTCTAAATCCACTCTAGTAGTTTGTCTATATATCAAACAATAAATGATATGGAGAGTTAACTCATTTGGAATAGTTGTCCATGAAAAGGTATCAATAGAATGATCAAAGAAAAAAGAAACATTTTCCTGAATGTAGGAGATAGTACGATACAACTATATTCTATCATAGATACCATGCTCGCATTCATTCAACCATTGAATTCAAATATAGTCATATTTTCATATGTTAATTCAAAATTTGTTCGATTGACAACTGCAATATCATGAACAAAAAACAGCCAGCATTTCTATAAATAAATAAAATAAAAATATCAGCTACAAAAAAAATAACAGGATCCAACCTCTAAATTAATAGGATTTAGCACAACATATTCTACTGTCTATCCTGTTCAGGATCTAAATGAAAAATATATCTCCTTCAATAATCCTATTACAAACAAGCAAACATGAGAAGCAACAAAAAATGCAGCAACAATAAAATAAAAACACTAAGATTTACATGTAAAACCCTTTAGATGAACAATAAAATACAAAGGGCAACTTCGAGTATCCCACTACATGAGAAGAAATTTATAGCATTTCATAAGATGGCCCAAACTCGTAAACTAATTGAAATGAAACAAAAGACAGAATGATCTCACCAAATTTTGTGAGACTCCTAAAAGACAGAAGAAAATCCAAAGCAAGAAAAAAATTGTTTTCCTTATTTTCTCCTTTCTCTATTTTTCTCTTTCTTCATCTCCCTCTCTCTGTTTATGTATATTTCTCTTTTAATTGCAACACCTAAACAAATTTCCCTGTTTGTTTTCACCCACTGTACCACGCAGCACCAAAACCTAGAGCAAGCCAATCGTCAGAAAATTTCCAACTCTACAGCTCTTTAAAAATTTAGCATTTTACTAGGTTTTAACTCTACTAGGCCATCTATGTTGTGCTACACATAATATACTCCTTGTCTACAATTAAAATAAGGGATAGATACAAAGAAAAGCATGAAACTTTTAAATTCTTGAAGGATTCAACAAGCAATTCAGAGACTATATGTAGTCCGAGATAATTACATGAGAAGTATCGAAAGGATTTTTTAAGGAAAGAAAGCTCATGGCTCTATCATCTGGACCATACCAAAGCATGCATTGGATAGAAGGCCATCATACTCAAATCCACCTATTAAATATTAATCAACCTCTTACCTCTCAGTATCAAATGCAATGCAGTATTTTTTTCAGTTATAAAACTTGACGATATATGACAGGTACTTCATTTTTGGCATGCTAGACATTTACAAAGGCTCCTAGAACAAGGTACTTACACTAAATTGAACGCTTTACATTTCAAGTGAAATAGGTCAGATGTGGTTGTATAGTTGGAAAACCCAGCCGATTCCACACAAAATTAGGATAGTTGGATCAGAATCAGTCTAGTACAATCCAATTTTTAGCCAATTTCTTGGTCATGTCATGTAAACCATTGAGGATAGGGCAGAACACATCAATAAAAATCCAAAAGAACGTATGAGTAGTGGGAAATCAGTGAAAAACAAAATTTTGAGCAAAATTAGTCAGTCCTAATTATATAGGTGTCTTGATGGAACAGCAACTGTGGGGCTTTGACTGTTGACAGCAAATCCAAGAGTGAGTGACAGTCAGATTGCTTGCTCAACGAGTGAAAATTTATCTCCTTATCACATGAGGGATGTGAGGTATGTGGTGAGTAGAAAAGCCAGGACACTTGTTCATTGGTCAAACTAATGGATCAAGCTAACAAGTCTAAATGTTCCTGATTAACCTGCCTAATCACATAATTGTTATAACAATATAGTAATAACATAATACTTAATAATATCACAATTATTATAAATTATTGTTATTATTATGTATATATAATTAAAACTTTTCCCTCTATTAAACTCCTATGGAGGAATGGCAATCAAACAGTTGTAGGTGTATAGGTAGTTGAAATAACTAACAATACAGGTTATCAAAATCACCCAATAATTATGCAGGTGTAAATTTCTACAACAAAAAATAACTAGAAGGGACAATAAAGAGGATAAGAATGGAAGGACCACCTTCTCACTAGTGTCAACTTGGTGTTGGGGTTATCAAGGTCGTTAGATTCAGGCCTGTGTCACTATTGACTATTCTACAGAGCAGGGGTAGTCTATTTCATTTACTTCACTTCGAAGCTACACATGGCTAAGTTCATCTTCCTAGAAGAAGTCACGAGCAGCCTCACAAAGTTCATTTGTGATGTCGAACACATTTCATTAAACCAATTTCTTCCTTTAGTTTTACAGATACCATCAATGACCACATGGATGTAGACTTCCTTGCATATTTATGTCTACAATACTATACTTCTCAATAACCAACATGTGAGATGATAGGATAAGCTAAAGGGGGTGAATAGCCATCGTAACAGCAAATGTGATTCTAACTACACTTGCTAGTGCTTAGCAAGGTTATACAAGTAGTACTACAACAGAAATAAAAACACACATAAGCAAGCTTACTACAATTACTAATACAAGGTGTTTACGTGGTTCGGTATCCCCCAAGGCTTCTACTCCACGACCTATGATGGATTACTCTTGGAAAGCCACTATCTTTCTCGTCCTCAATCAACTACTGAAGGTGGACAAATTTCTTACAAGAATACAAACAGAAAGACTAAGACAGAAGGGTGAGGGTTCTAATAGAATTTGATCAACTGTATTTTGTCAACCTTCAAGCCTCCACTGAGCTCTCCTTTTATACCGTTCATCACCTCTTCATGTTTCACTTACTGTAAGTTGATCTGTCGTCGATAAATGGACTAGAATCAACCATCAGACTGCTTCCTCTTATCTTGTCAGCCTAAGCCTGCCAATGATTATTAAAGTCGACTAGATTTCACCATCAATCGACAACTCAATAGTAACTCTCAAGTCATCCACCATTGCAACGCAACTCTATCAACTCAACACCTAACAAAAACAATTTTGTCACTGATTAATCAACCTGAGTCCCTACATATTCAAATATAATAGGCAAAGCCTAACTTCAACCCTTTACGCATCAAAATTCAAGGTAGAAGCAACACGGTCTATTTCATTTATCTCACTCAAAAGCTACACATGGCTAAATTCATCTTCTTAAAAGAAGTCATGAGGAGCTTCACTAAATTCATTTATAGTGTTCATCACATTTTATTAATCTTAACTTCTAACTTTAGTTTTTACACATACGATCATTCACGTTAACCTCATTACTCGGATGTAGACTTTTTGTAATATATATGTGTGTTTGTGCTTTAGATGCTAATCAAACAGCTCACAAGCTTATAGCCTTCCTTGCATATTTACATCTACAATCCTAACTTCTCAATAATTCGAACACCATTATTATGCTGCTTATCATACCAATGACATTAGAACAAGACTAATGAAGCATCATGTCTACCAAAATAATCTAATTCAATACTCACTAATTTTTTAAGTCAAAGTCAGTTTATCACTACATTAATTGTCAAGTTTGATGGCTTTTAGGAAGCTAGAGCCAATAACAAGTGATTGGGACTCTAGCATCATTATAGCCTACAAGCCTACAGAGGGTAGAGGGTGTTAAGTGTTGGTGCAATGGACCCCTAACCAAGGTTGACCATAGTCTAGATTATGGTTAAAATTTTGAACCGTGTCGACGTGTCGTAGTTTCGGTCCGGACCAGAATGATACGGTTTCGGTATCGTATCGTACCGATATAGTTTCGGTATTTTTAAATATTAAATATAGATGTATATTAATTTTACTAATATTTGATTATTAAATATGCTTTTATATTTTGAGATGTTGAATTTATATTTCAATATTTTCTCATAAGATAATGTCTATTAAATTTTTATAAAAATTATTTTAAAAAATAAGTAATTCTTAAAAGTCAAAACTAAATTTAAAATTATAAAATCAATTGAAAGGCTAAAAATAATTTGAAAATTATTTGAAAATTTTAAATTATTTTTTTGAATGTATTTGTAAATTTTTAATTTTAAAAAATTTATTTGAAATGTTTAAGAATTATATTTTTTTAACTTTTAGATTATTTTAAATTTATATTTAATTTTAAAAATTTTAAATTATTTTATAAAATATTTATTAAATTTTAAATTTATTTTAAAAAATTTAATATTCTATAACTATTATTAATAATAGTTATTTTATAATATATATATATATATTTAAAAAATTAAAAAAATAACTTAACCAAAAAACCTAAAAAAAATCGCGGCTGCAGTGACCCGCGGAAGTCGTTGAGGAAGTTGTTGCGGCACTGTGACCCCTGCGGAGGGTTTTAGGAATATATAAAATTTTATTAGATTTATATTTTGATGAGATAATTCGATTAGGATTTTAAGAAATATGTTTGACTATCTATTTAAGTTAGGGGTTAATTGGATTCATTAAAAAAATAATAGCAACTAAAAGATAAATAAATAAATTATTATATTTTTTTTAGAATTAAAATAAATAAAATATATAATTAATTAAATAATTTTATTAGAATTTAATTAAGTCTCTTTTAATTATCCTTATTATGGTGAGGAATTATTTAAAATAATCAATTTAGTTTTAATTAAAAAAACAAATCTGACCGCGCAACCACGGCCCGGCCGTGGCGGCTATGGGGGTCGCGCGACCATTCTACGGTGATCGCGGGGTCACGCGACCCTTCTGCGGCGATCGCGGGGTCACGCTACCCCTCCACAGCTACCGTTGAGCTGATGTCGGGTCGGGTCGGTACCAGTCGATGGGCGGAACAAAATGTTTTGCCCGTTTCGACCGCCTCGGCACGAGATTTCAATCCATGAACTAGAGTTTGATGTTTGAGCAATATACTTGATGTTAGGGATGAAGTGTCAAGTAGATCAAGGTTGATTAGATACTTAATAGTTGAAGAAGTCCAGATGGATCAAGATTAACTAGATATTTGGCACATAGAGAGTCCAACAAGAAGTTGGGAAGGGAAAAGACTAAGTGATCAAGATAGACTGAAATTTGGCAATGGTGAAGTCCAAAAGGAGTTGACAAAGAAAGAAGGTGAACCAAAAGTTAGGTAGGTGATGGAAGTCCTCACATATCATGGAGGATTAGATGATTGGTAATGATGAAATCTACAGGTCAAGGGTGATTGAATGTCAAGTAAGGTTGAAGTCCGAGAAAAGTGAACTCTAGACATTAAAAATCATGGCAGATCAAGGGTGACCTAATAGGCAAGGATGAATATTATGCATGGATCAAGTCCTACAGACGAGGAGTCTCTAGGCAAGAGAAGTTCTACTAGGTTAAGGTCAACTAAATACTAGGCAAGGATGTTCTAGCAAGTTGAGGACGACTTATACTAGGCATACGAGGAAGCCTGAGTGACATGAGGGTCCTTGGCATGGCACAAATTCAACTTTTTTGAGCAGCTAGAATCAGAATGTCAGTCGACTTATAAAGTGGAGCAATCAACTGATGAATTAGAAGAAACCAATAGTTGTCGTTTGGTTTGATTTGGAGTTTACAGTAGTCGGCTAATGTGAATGACAGTCGACTAGTGGTGCAGTTAGTTGTTAGGGGAGTAAGTTGAAGAACCCATAAACAACAAAAGGTTATTTAGGGAGTTGCGATTTAAAACAATCAATTAATATGGATAATAGTCGACTTAACAATCAATTCAAGTCGAAATGCCAATGAAGAGAAGGTTTTGTTCAGGTGAATAGTTGATTGATGACAGAAGCACTTGATTAATATGGTAAGTGCAGTCGACTAATATCAAGACAAGAAATCAGAAAGTAGATTTTGAGTAGATAAAGTTGTAGCAACGTCTGAATTCTTCATCGCACAATGAAGTAGTCTACAATTAAGTGATGTGTGAATTCTAGACTCGAGTAGAAGCCTATAAAAGCAAGTTTCAAGGAGGGTTTTTGGCCAACTATTCTTGGGCGAGTATTACTGCATTATATAGTAAATTTCTTTTCTTATGTAATTTTATTTAGTAGTATTATTGTTGGTACTACTTGGATTCGTGTATCTCTTGTGTTACTATAAGAAGAAGATTCTATAAAAGGTTTCGCCACCACCAGAAGGTATTCGAAGAGGATAAAGATAGCAATATTCAAGGAGTGATCCACTAACAAATCATAAGTTGTGGAGTAGAAATAGTGGGTTCTAACCCACATAAAGACCGGGTTGTGTTGTGTGCTTGTATTTTTGTATTTGTTATACTATTTGTTTATGATATGTACTATCATAGAGATGAGCATGAACGGAAGCAAGAAAAACGAGTCTATTCACCCCCACCCCCCACAACCACACTCCTCTAGCTACAACGTCAATTCAAAAGTATGGATCATCTGGTCGCAAGTACAAGCCTATGTAGGAAAGCCAATGGGTTAAAGGCAGAGGTGTGTAAGGTGGCTAGAGGGTTGAAGGCAAAGAGTCGATTATTAAAAGAAGCAAAGGCCAAAGGCATCATCATCAAGGTCATTGTAGCCACAAAGTGGCAAGGTTAGAGGAGGGATCGAGGTCATGAGAGGGCAACAAAAGGGTTGTTAGAGGTGAGATCAAAGACAAAGGTCAAACGTGAAGGCCAAGGCCTTTGGAGGCAAAGGGTGGTAGGGAAGGGCAGGTTAGCAATAATACTTGCTAGGGTTTTTTTAGTAAATGGTACGTTAGGTAAAGATAAAAAACAATGACATGTTACCTATCTCATATTATATTAAAGAAATGGGTAGGTTAGGCATGTTCATAGAACCAGTCAATTCAATTATAGTAAAGATTGACAAGTTTTTACCTAAGTTGATGCATGTCCAATCTAATTCCAGAATTGGACCAAATAAAGACCGGATCTAGTTTTTTATAATTCGTCCAGCTCTAACAATTATGGGTGAGAAGGAATGTGTGATTGTGCAAGGATGGGTGTGAGATTTCACAAAGATAAGGAAGGTGAGAAAAATTAATCATTATTTATTTTTAATATAATTTATTATTTTTGTTTACAAATTTAATCTGATATTATTTAATGGTTATTAGGAGTTTAATATTTATTAGACTTATTAACAACTATTATTATTACTTACTAATTAACGATTAATAATCTGAATGCTATTAACAATATTACTAATTTATTTTAGATAATAAATCATAACATAATTATTATTTATGATTTCAAAAGGTGTTGTTAAATATTCATAATTCACAATTAATATTTAGGAAGAAATAATGATTTCAACAATAAGATAACATCCAACTTTATTTGTTTATCTTTATTTCCTATAACAATATTTAGTTTTTAGAACTTAGTGGAGCATAATGTTCACATCCCATATATTAAATATTTTATAATTAGTAGGCTATATACTGTTCTTCTAAGTTAATATTGTATAATCAAATCGATGGCTATTTGAAGTTGATTAGGTGCATAATATCAACTTATAAGCATCAATTATCTAATATTGATAGAGCTAATGTGGATCAAGTTGGCAAGTTCTACCTTCACTTGTTCAATTGGCAAAGCTCAAAACTGAGCAATTGCTTAAAATTGCCAATCCTATTGCGTCTATTTAGAAAAATTTCTAACAGAATATGTGATGTTCTTAAAATAAATCCTCGTATTCAAGTGGCGAACTAGCCAAATACACCTTGAATCAAATAAAAAAAGAATCTGACAGCATCAACTTTATTTTTTTTTAAAAAAACCATGTGAAAAACATATACAATGCACTGCATATGACAGTCTACATATAATTTTCCAACTTAAAGCTACTTATTTGGAACTGTACTACATACATGGGAAAATAATATAGAATATTAGCAGAAAATAGTCGATTCATACAGTACATTACCAGTGATAATGGCGTAGAAGAATGCATGCAGCCGATATGGGTATTGAAAGCACAGTTGATACCCTACTAATGTCTTCTTCTTGGCGCAGTCTTATATCAGCTTCACTTAAAATAGTATAATTTTGCTACAAGGGTGAAACATAGACTTGTTAGAAGGAAAAAAAAAGCATAATAATAAGAAATAAATGGTGGAAACGACACTAATAAAATTCATAGTAGGCTTGAAGGAATTCCTTCAAAATGTTGATTAGAGAATGAACTTCATTACAATGTTTGACTGTGTTATGAACATGAATACTTAAAAACACCAAGATATCAGACACAAAAATAACGCTGGAAATATGAGAGGAAGCAAACATAGCTTTCACATAGAAGTCTGTTAAGAAATATGCATTTATTTGTGAAAACATAATCAGCTAAGCTTGTTTCTTTTTCTTAGTTTATATTGTT
Source organism: Hedychium gardnerianum (assembly GCA_038050645.1). Lineage (NCBI taxonomy): Eukaryota > Viridiplantae > Streptophyta > Magnoliopsida > Zingiberales > Zingiberaceae > Hedychium > Hedychium gardnerianum. The sequence continues at coordinate 3,082,568 of JBBUKS010000104.1, read as the reverse complement.
AGATGATTAATCAAAGGTAGAGGTGAAACATCATATAGATGTACCAAATAAGTAGTTTCAAATGAAGTTTTTCCAATCTAAGGACAGAGGGCTGAGCAGTGAAATAGCAGGTATGGTATTATGGTGCACTTTATAAAGTACTGTGATAGTGTATAAGAATTTGAGATCAAACATTATGAGGGACTTCCTTCTCAAACATATGCAGATATTCAAACAGTGTTCCAGCTACATCATATATCAACATTTTTTTGAAAGAATTAAATATTGCAAATTTCACCCTTTTCACATTTGAAAGATGATTCCAACGTACTTTCCACATTATTAACAGGCATTAAGCCAGAAAGAAACAAATGGCAATTTCATAGTAAGCACAATTTCCTGCATCAAGTAATCAAGATTCTACTAAAAACTGAGAGGAACAGCAATTACAAATCAGATTAACTCAAGTCTCAAAGTTCCTAGTTGCCACACAAGTTGGGAAAGGACATAAGAGGGGATTGACTTCGTTTAAGAAGACAATTGATTTTATTTCCATTAAAATCTCCAGTAATGTCAACACATAGCAGCTGAAAGGAACCTTCTTTCTGAAACAAGTTTCATTAAGAAAATCATTATAAAAACGTGAAGAGTTGCTCATACATAAAAATAACCATAAAATTCAACACAACCAGTCCTCGATCTGAGCTGATCTGATATAATCCCATGTATGCCATCGATCCAATAGTGGGTGACAGAAAGTGCATTGCTTTCTCAAGACGACAAAGACTAACTTGCTCAGCCACCAAGCGAAGCACCAATCTTGAAGAAAGGTAGAATACTTAAACACACTCCAGTTTATTCCCTTACCTGCTGGCGGTGGTAGGTGATGTCCTCGGAGCCATCCGACTCGTTGTCGACGAAATCGAAATCGTCGCCATCATCGCTGCCCATCGCGGTGTCCCCGCTATAGAAATCGTCGTCCACCGACTCCAGGTCGTTGGCGTCATGCATGTCGTCGTCGGACTCCATCACTTCCCGCGAACCCGAAACCCGCCAGCCCAAACGCACCAAGAACCCTAGAATTCTGCTGGACGGACCGAACCAATCAAAACTGAGAGGATAGAAATCGAATCAAATAGAGGAGAGAGAAAGATAGTTGGAGAGAGAAGGGACGTTTCGATCTCTAGTTGTTGTTGTTGGGTATTAGGCCGCGTCTTCCCTGCTGCGAGAGGCGGAATATTTACCCCTCTCTGTTTTATAGACAAGTAGATCGAGGAAGGCCTGCAGAATCGAAGCGGTCAAAAATTTTCGTTGAAGATTGGCTAATAATGATAATAGTAAAACAAAGTACCAGACAATGCTATAACGTTAGATCTTTTAATAAATAATTAAAAAATTAAAATTTTAAATTTTAGTTATAATATATTATAAAAATAAATTAATAAAAAATAAATTTAAAAATATTGTTCATTTAGATGGATCTTCATTAATATTTTTTGATTTATTCTGATAATTGATAAAAAATTTCATGAGACCAAATTAATTATTCTAGATTCATCGTTATTTAACTTGATTAATTATTTGTTAGTAAAATAAAATGACTTTAAAAAGAAAAAAAAAATAGACTGTACTTGTAAATATTTATAAGTGGGATTTAGAAATGGCTTTAAACTATAAAAAGTTTGGCATTTTACATCCAAAAAAAATTAACAAAAAAATAATTTTACTTTTATTTTTAAAATACTAGTGATTTTATTTTTACGAAAGATTTTCAGAGCTTATCATGGATTGCACTTAATAACTTGCATATAATAGTATAAATTATCTTACAATTTAATTTGAGTTGCATTAATAGAAAACTATTCCCAATATTATTATTTTTTATATATAAAGTGAAAATATTTGAAACCCAATTTACACTAAAATTGTGGATAAAAAATTATTTTTGGTGCAATTATATTCTACACGGTCAGTTCAATCAATTAGTTGATAGAAGGACTAAAACATTAAAGAGATTATTGGTGAACCACACTCAAGTGACCAAGTTGTTATATTTTAACAAAGGTTTAACTTATATGGTGCAGGTTACTTAATAAAGTTATTATAGGTATAATCAATGAAGTTTAAGTGGATCAAAGCTAATTGGATAGTTGGCAATCAAAAAAGTTTAAGTTGGTCGATGATTAAATACTTGGCAAATGAAAATGTAAATAGAACAAAATTAATCAAATATTTAATAATTAGAAGTCTCAATAAATTAATGTTGATTGAATAATTAGTACACGAGGGGAGTTCCGTAGATGAGGCCTCTTGACACAAAAGACCCAAAAGCAAAGCTTCTTAACAAACAAAGAAGTCTCAAACAAGTAACACCTAGTGATTTGTGGGAGTTGAGTAAACTTGTAATTTGATTTATAGGAAGAACTTAACATAGGTGATTTGTTGTGAATAGAATATTAGTATGATGGCAAGCTTCAGTTGATTAGTTTGTGAGTAGACTAGGGAGTCGACTCCTGTTGATTAGCTCATGAACCGAATATTTCAGTTTGGTTTTGAGTCAACTAGGTAATCAATTGGGATGCATTCAATTGATTGGACAATTGACATGTTTCTTGAAGGAAGACTATTGATCTATAAAGGAAGATTGTTCTCGTTAGATGACTTACATAATACAATGATTTAGTCAACTGAAAGTGGATTGAGTCAATTGATGTATCCGTTATTGTATAGAAGGTGTTGAGATCATGGTGTTCGACAGGGGATGAATAGCGCAACTTGTAAATTCAAATTCTTTCAAATTCTCTTACAAATGCAAGGCCTTAATAATAGTGTATTAGCAAATATATAAAGAGTGGAAAAGTAATAAAACAATGCTAATATAGAGGATTTAAGGTAGTTTAGCAGCTCTCACATCATGGTATATGACCCATTAAACGAATCACTCCTTGAATTCATTAATCGAAAAGATATATCATTTTTATAGGTGGAGAAACCTCATTATCGGGAGGACTAGTATGTTGATGCGAGCACGTCATACTACTATGACTACTATGATATATTATGTCTGGCAGACTCACAATCTTTCGAGGTTTGAGAGAGAGATTTGAGAGTGAATAGTATTTTAGAAAATCCAAACTCATATATACTATTCTTTGGATATCTATTCCGATCTGGTGCTACACCAGACTTGAATGGGTATCCAAAATAATAATAATAATTTTTGTTTCATAGCAATTTTAAGACTATTTTGGTTTTCTCCCAAGGCTATTCCAGCCTCAGAAGAAACTCCTACATGATGCACATGCATGGAGCCTTACCTGGAGCTATATCGCCCTTGGATGGAGCACTATCATGGTTTCTTTCTGCTTTTGTGTCGTCAGTCACACCTTCAAGAGCTTCTGTTGGAGCTGCATCAGCTTGGGGTGGAGGCACTTTGGAGTGCCTCATCTATTTGGATGAGGCTGCGAGAAGGATCTCATGTTATGGTGAGATCATACACTAGTCTTAGTGAGAGAGTCCCACATTTTAATTATGTAGGGGTGGGATCATGTTTTTGAGTCTCACATTTTTGTTTTTATGAGATTTTTATAGAGAGGTCCCCCTATTTTGTCTAAAGGGGGTCATCTACTTATGAGGGGAGAGGAGAGTATACACACTTTTGTTGTTTAGGCGTGCATGAGTGAGGATAGTGAATAAATCCACCATAATGATATATCTAATCCACAGTAAACGACTCGTGATAAAGATATTCCAAATTTATCGAGGGTTGAGGTTATGCAAAAAACCCGTGAGGGTGAATAGATCCACCAAAATGATTTATCTAATCCGTAGCAAACGACTCCCGGTAAAGACACGACAAATTCGTTGATAGCTGATCATTTGCTAAAAGTAAGTAGGATGAATGGCGGACTACAGTTTGATGGGATTAGAGATGTTTGGGCAGACTTATAGCGATGATCGGATATGGGCTCACAAAGGCATCTACATATGATTAGCGGAGCTTGAGACTACCCCCCTACGACCTTTAGGGCCTACACTATTTACAGTGATGATTAGATATCAGCGGAGCCTAAGCTTACCTCTTGCGATCGTTGGGGGCCTGCCCTGTTGATGACTAGACATGTGCGAGACTATACATCGATTGGTATGGACTGAGATGTCAAATGCGTTTGGAGTTTGTGGCTGAGGATGATGATGAGAGGGTGGCGACTAGAGCCTAGATTTTGTGGCTCTGTGCATGGTGGCAAGGTGGACATGGCGGGTTAATCAGAAGCTAGTTCTGGTTGCTGATTGGTTGGTACTTGAGGCTACCATTTAGACAAACAACTACTTGGAATGATTGGGCCATGATGTCTTTTGACAATAATGGTGTTGTGTGAGGTTGGTATCGTGAGAGTACACATACATGTATATGGTTTTCATACCTTAGATAGTCACTCAAATTTGACATTTCATTGGACACGAATGGCTATCTTTGGACTCATATTTGGTTGTACTTTTTCTTGATAATATATAATTTACCTTTCATAAAAAAAAGAAAGTAGTGGCCACGGGCTAGTGCAGTTGGTTCATGCAAGGGTATTGTTATTAATAGGCCTGAGGGCAATTTCTAACGGGTGCGAAATGCCCCCTTGGTTGCCTTAATCCTTACTTACATGTGCTGTTGTTGCTGGGTAAAGCCCCCCATGATTTCTCTCCCTCTAGACAATGGAGGGCCACCTTGGAGGGGCCACCGAAGTAACGGTTTCACCTTTTTGATGCTAATAAGTAGTGGCTAGAGGTCTCCCAAGTAGCGAGGGTTCAATTCACACATAAGGCGTACTTGGTTCCTAACCCCCAGGGCCAGTATGCCTAAAGCCTAAGTATAGGAGACGCCCGTCTATTAGATCTTCTCATTTCCAAAACTTTTCCGGAGACAGAGAAACCACTTACAAATTAATAACACAAGCACAAATAGAATGAAATAAAATACAACTTGTGAATACAAACAAACTTAGTCGTCGATTGGTCTAGAAGTCCTAAACGCCTCGCACTATTCCTAGCGCTTCCCCGATCGAACGAGTAGAGCCTTCTCGTCTTTTGAGAGCAGAGTCGGAGAGTCGAAGAGTAGAAAATTATTGTTCTTGAATGTAGAGCCTTCGTCTTCTTTTATAGAGTTGTATCAGATCCTTATCTGGATAAACTCATATCTGGATCAAGACATATCTAGATGAAGGTTTATCTTTATCCATATCATCTGACTTATCCTTATCATCATCCACATCATAAAGTTGAACCTGATGTTTTGCCACATCAACTTCCATGTCAATATTTTTGACAACTCAACAATCTGGTCAATCAAATCCAATCGGTCGACCAGACTAATTTTCTATTGATTGAATGAAGCCAAGTCACCGATCCGAGTCCAAACTCAAACCCGATCAATTGAACCCGATAGGTCTACCAATCCTTGGGATCAGTCTACCGAACTCATTTGGTCTACCAAACTGGTTTCGATCTACTGAATCAATTTTCGGTTTGCTTTAACCCGAATCAAGTCTGGTTCACTCCAGACTTGATCTGGTTATGTTTGGTTTGCATCTGTCTGCTTCATCAGTCTTACTTCTAACTCCAGGTTCCTACAAGACAAGCATACAACAACAAACAAACACTCTAAGCCTTAACTGTAGTCTGTCTGACCTACTAGGCTTACCTAAGTCTTACCCTATAGGTCTAATCTACTAGGCTTACCTTCACCACCTAGGGCTCATTCCTCAGGATTTCCTTTGTCAGACATCCGGTCACCCTTGACCTGCTTGGAAGTATCCTTATCTAACCTTCAGTTAGGACTAGTCACTTGGTAGACTTCTCACCACCTAAGCTTCACTCTCCTAGGATTTTCACTGCTTAGCTTCACTCACTAGGACTTCTACCGCCTGACTTCACTCACCAGGACTTCTACCGCCTGACTTCACTCACCAGGACCTTTACCGCCTAACTTCATTCACTAGGGCCTAACTTCACTCACTAGGACTTTTACCACCTGACTTCACTCACCAGGGCCTAGCTTCACCTACTGAGACTTTCACTTTCTAGCTTCACTCATAGGACTTAGCTTCACTCACTAGGGCTTTCGTCTCCTAACTTCATTCACTAGGGCCTAGCTTCACTCAATAGGACTTTCACTACCTGACTTCACTCACTAGGGCCTAGCTTCACCTACTAGAACTTTCACTTCCTAGCTTCACTCACTAGGGTTTTCACCTCCTAACTTTATTCACTAGGGTCTAACTTCACTCACTAGGACTTTTTCTTGCTTAACCTCCAATTAGGACTTCTTTTGCTAGTCATTTGGTCTTGATTAGACTTCTTCTTACTAGTCATATGGTCAACTTTGACCTAACTAGACTTCATTCAAATCCAAACATCAGGTATTGTTTGGATCAACCCTTGGTTAAACTGACCAGACCTTGGGATATTGTCAAACATTAAAACCCTAGAGGTTGATTGTTATTATCTGGTGCTCCCTATACCAACAGATAAATTAGATTGTATACCCATAGAGCCCCATATGATAGAGGTAACCCTTAAGCGGACATTTTGGCATTATCACCTTGCAAAGAGATGTCAAGTTTTAGTAGGCACACCGATATAATCCTCCCAAATTCATATCGATAGTTTAAGATAAGTCACCCTACATGTGAATAAACATAGAGGTAGGAAAGTGGACAATACTTAGAAATTCAACAAACATCGTAGCAAAACCAAAGTCCTAGAATCATTCCCCCAACTCAGATTTTCCTCTCAACTCTCTTTCTCTCAGCTCAACACTCTCTCTCATTCATGAACTCAACAAACATTCGATTGTCTAGATAACTAGCTTTACAACATCAATTAGTCCTTAATCAATAGTTCTCATGAGATTGTTATTTTATTATTTAATGACAATCGTGCACTTTGAAAATTGACACATTAAGTTTTTGGCACTATTGTCGGGGACTGTTTTGATTAATATTGATTTAGTTAATCTAGATTTCTTTCTTGCTTGCTTTTAATTCTTAATTTTCTTATTTTTAAACTCTACATTTTTATTTTTCTAATATTTCTATCTTTTAGGTGATTGTGATTGTTTCCTACTAAATTTTTTTTGCAAGAAACAATGAGCATGGACAATGGAAACAGATTGTTGAGAGATTTTGTAGCACCCCTAATTGAAAGAGTGAGATCTCCCATTGTGCGACCTAAAATTGATGCTGCCAACTTCCAACTTAACCCAACATTGATTTTTAAGATACAAGAAAACCAATTCAAAGGAGCACTTTCGAAAAAACCCATATCTACATCTTTCGATATTTTTAGAATATTGCAACGCGGTGAAATATGAAGGAGTCTCGGCGAATGCTATCCGGTTGCTGGCATTTCCTTTCAGTCTCAGAGATGCAGCAAAATCTTGGTTACGTTCTCTTCCGTCGGGAAGCATCACGACATGGGACGAGTTGGAACAATGCTTTTTGAATAAGTACTTTCCACCTAGCAAGACAACACATCTGAGGTATCAAATCATGAACTTTGCATAGACCGACGGAGAAACATTATTCGAAACATGGGGCAAATTCAAAAGTCTATTGCGACAATGCCCTCACCATGGTTTTGAGAAGTGGTTGATTGTCCATACATTCTACAATGAGATATCTTTCTCGAATAAGATTATATTGGATTCAGCTATAGGGGGTTCTTTGATGAATAAAAGCTTGAATAAAGTATACAAATTTATTAATGATGTGACATTAAACTTACATGAATAGTCAGTTGAAAGTTGGATGATGTCTTCCCAAAGAATCCTAGACGTGTGAGCCATAGATGTCAATTTGAACATCAATCAAGAGTTGTTTCAACTGCTCGAGAATTTTAAGAATCTGATAGAGAATGACATCAAACTACAGAATGAGGGATTCAATCAATTAGATGTCAAGATTGAGAGATTGGCTTCACAATTCATTAGACCTCCACCACAACTCTCGAAACCTTAGGAGAAATCTTTTTGCCATAATGAATCTGAGTCATAACTTGACGAGCCTTCACCACGACTAATAAAAGAATAAGAAAATCTCAATCCCACCATTCCAATTAGAATAGACCCACCAATACTGTTTCCTCAGCGATTGATCAGGATGAAACTATGATAGCAAGTTATGATGGACACAATTGAATAGACCAACAGGGAGTTCGATAACTCAATTAACAACCTTGAGATGTTGGAAACTAAAGCTTCGCAAGTTACTTACTCTTCAAGAGCTCCAGACAAACTTCTAAATCGACTCGAGATAAATTTTGTTGAATATTGTTATGCTTTGGAGGAGTTTAAGAAGAACATGGAGGATGAAGCCTTTGTGATGTCACTTGAAGAAGTTGAAATTTTTGTTGAGGTTGTAAATGTTGATTGTGATGATGATGACCAATATGAGATTTTTGATGAAGTTTTATAGTTGATGTTGATGTTGGTATATTCTATCCTGCTTATGATGATATTGTGGAAGGAAGTGTACGAACTTGTGCTATGGAAGCAATGCCCCAAGAATCACTCCCTTTGTTCGTACAACCACTTGACACTATGAATATTGTAAGAATTGAATTTGTTGATGATGAAAGTGTAGGGACTTGCGTAGTGAAGATAAAGCCCCAAGAATCACTTCCTTTAGTGGAACCATCACCTAAGTCAGAGCAAGAGCCCTTACATGACCTAGAGAAAATCACATTCACGTGTTTAAAACCTTCAAGTACCTTTCATCAAAGCAAGGTTTGTTAGATAACACACATATATATAATGTTTAGGATGATTAGGATTAAGGTGGCAGCAACCGCTGCTCGTAGCCCGTAGGCGTGGGAGGTGAAAAGCTAAACCTTATTCAAGCATCTTTCAGCAGCCACCTTGGGTAGCTCGTGCCAGCCGACACGGGTCATGCCCAATTCTCCAGAGTTTATATCGCCCACCACGGGGGCCCGTGCCAGCCGGCATGGGCTGTGCACGAATTTTTAACACTTTCAGCGGGTGCCACGGGGGACCCGTGCCAGCCAGCATAGGTTGAACTAGCTGGCACAGGCCGTGCCAGCTGACACAGGCCGTGCCAGCCGACACAGGCCGTGCCAACTAATACTGTTAGTATTAGCCATAAGAGCTAATTATGAGATGATTAGGCTTATTGGGTTAATGATTATGATATTGGGTTAATGGTTAATCCAATATGCTAAAATCCAACCCATTAAAGATGATTAATGGAGATT
>JBBUKS010000104.1:3054489-3066666 GCA_038050645.1 Hedychium gardnerianum | reverse complement strand
GGACTTCCCGCCAACTGTCTGGTCCTCTCTGACCCAGCTGGACTTCCTGCCAGAATCGCACATCTGGACTTCTGCCTAGTGTCAGTCCCTCTAGATCCGTCAAGTCAGTCAACCCTGCACGCTTAGCTCAACTTGTTAAATAATAACACTCTAACTTTAACCCGTTGTCATACATCAAAACCTTAGGGTTAGACTTTTAGTGCAAACTGCACCAACACTCACCACTCCACTCAGGAGAGTTTACCTGATGTCAAGTGTGGTCCACCCGACCTACTTGGACTTTCGCTCAGCCTGACCTTGACCCTCAGGAATTTTTGCTAGACCTTCGGCCCTCGACTTATCTAGACTTCCACCTGGTGTCCTCGACTCCCATGACTTACCGCCTGGTGTCCTCGACCTCCAAGACTTACCGCCTGGTGTCCTCAACCCTCAGGACTTCCTTCCCATTATCCTCGATCTGCCAAGACTTTCACCTGGTCCCTCCGACTAGGACTTCCTTGCCTAGCCGCAACTAGGGCTTCCTTTGCCTAGCAATAACTAGGACTTTCCTATAAGCTCAATCAACATGTTAGAAAATCACAAGACTTAACTTGAACCTATTACCAAGATCAAAATCACAGGTTCGATCGTATGATGCATCCTGCACCAATAATCTTTCCCTTTTTGATTATTGGCAATTTGGTTAAAGTTAAGTTAAAGCATAACTATTTAGGGAGTTAAAATTTAAATCATAACAGTTTAAGGAGATATAATAAAGGCCAAGAGAAATATTGAATAAACTAAATACATTTAGTTTCTTCCCCTTAATATGACATCTCCCCCTAAAGTCATGCAAGTTGTTTTTAACTTGTTTACTTAACTTATCTTTTCTCTCTGGCTATTGCATGGGACTTTGCCACCAAGAGGTCTAGAGGTCAATCCTTGGCAGCGTAATGCTTGTCAGGTTTCTGTCCTCCCCCATGTAATGATCATTGTTCAAAGGCTAGTAGTCACCCGTGATTTACCTCCCTTCCACATAGTGAGGGGCCACCCTGGAGGGGCCGCTGAGATGACGGTTTCACCTTTTGCTACCAAAAAGGTGCGAGAAAAATATTGAGAACAAACATTTCAAAGTTTTGTAAGTCTAATGATGTGAAAATTATTATTTTGAAAAACACAGAAAAGAGGTTTCAAAAATAATGTTTTAAACAAGGATGAAACAAAAAGGTTTTGAAGAAAGAGAGAAAAAAAAAATTGAATTTTTTTAAAAAAAAATTATGGAGAGAAAAAATTGAAAAACAAAAAAATACTTTTAGGAAAAACAAGGATTTAAAATAAAGAAAAAACATTTTCATTCCTAATGTCTAAGGTATAATTTTGAAGGAAAATTTTGAAAGGAAAAAAAACAAGGTTTTGACAAAAAAAGGTAAAGAAAAAACATTTTTTCCTAAAGTTCAAGGAAAAAAAATTTAAAGGAAAATTTTATCTTATTCCCTAATGTAGCATGAAGAAAAAAACAAATGATATTTTAAAATAAGTAATGAAAATAAACATCTAAAAATTAGTCCTTAAGTAAATGTCTGAACATATTTCACCCAAATGTTAAAGAGTGATCATTAAGTTAAATTTGAGTTCAGTCACATTAAGTGATTAATATTTGTTTATACTCCTTTTGATTCATGTTGATACATTTGTTCTACATCTTGAATCTGGAGTACAATCCTTAACGTCTCACGTCGTTCTACGTGGTGCAAACACAAGCAAGTTAGACCTAGATGTTGTGAGACATTCCGGCTCCTTAAGATTGCTATAGTATCATGATGTCTAAGGTAAGATCCTAGGCTAAGTCAAATTTACAAAAAGAAATAAATACTATAAATAATTAATAGTATAAGTATAAAATCTTAGTCTACTGAATACATTCCTAACTGTCTTAGTTTTGAATGGTTATAATGAGTCAAAGAGTCAAAAACATAAGTCAATCCTAGTCAAACACAGTCAAGAAGTAGTCAAGATACAAAGATCTCAAAATATCAACACATAAGTCTATCAAGGGAGTGGAGTAGAGTGACTAGTGCTCTAGGATCTCAGCATCTCCATCATCTCAAGATGTCGTGCCTGTTGTTGCTGTTCCTGTCTAACTATAGTCTGCTGGATACTGGAAATTGATTCCTAAATGCTAATGGCCAGCTCCTCTAGTCTGATAACTCTCTTCTCTAGAGTAGGTGGAACTGGAGGTGGAGGAAGCTGAAGTAGATCCGTGACAAATAGATCAGGCATCTCCTCCTCCTCTGTTGGTGATTGGTCAGGCTAAGGCTGGTCTCCCCTCCTCCATGTCATGATCCCATCATCATCTATATGTGCTCTAGCTAATGAAAACTACCTAGCTCTTATCATGTCAAACTTAGTTAGGGATTTGATCTCACCTGAGGTGAAATCTATCCCTAAGACAACTAATAATGATGTCAAAATATCATAGTAGGGCATGTGAACCCTCCTACTGGTACAAATACTAGCTGAGTAGATGATGACATGGAATATGTGTAGACTCAAGTCTATGTCTAGCCTATGACATAGTGCATAAAGTAGGAATGTATGAAATGGTTGCATCATCACGACATCCCTCATGGTAAGGGGAAAAATGCAGGTGACTATGACCCTATATAAGGCATAGTCCTATATTCTAAGTCGGACAGAGGGAAACTGAGTTACTATCGGTACCCTCTCTTCCCCCCAAAAAATAGGAGTGCATCCTATCTAATGTAATGTGGGAGTAAGGATCATGAAATGGCAAATCCCTAGGAGGGTAACACAAAAATGTGCATGATGAGGGCCTAAGTCCTAAATGGTCTTTGATAATGGTAGGAGTGAGTACGATGTTTCTACCACTAACCCTAGTAGAGTAAGTAGTGTCATCTACTTTAACCAGGTTATTGTATAGCTCAGCACACAAATCTGTGTTAACCGAGATAGTATAATAAACTAGGTTACTCAATCCATAGTAATCTATTACTTCTATAGAGGGCATGCATGATCTTAAAAAGAAAGTCCTACAGAGGTATCTAGTATGTAGGGGTCTGATGATATGGATGAAAACCTAACTCTAAGTTCTTCTATAGAAAATCTAGGATCAGTGCTAGGAGTACTCGAGGTGTCAGCCTTAGTGTTTTTCCTTTTAATCCTATCAATAATAATTAACCATTTTATTTCTAAAATTAAGCATGAAGCAAGAAATAAGAGAGTTTTGGGTGTTACCTAGGTATTTTTCAGAGACTTATATAGAAACTGACGACTTAGGCTGATTGGACTTGAACCGTGGTTGGAAACGGAAGAGAAATTAGAGAGTTATCTTGTTTTGGGGTGCCTGTAAATGAAGTCTCGGGTGCCTTTTATAAAGGATTACAAGCGCTTGTATTTGATACATGCGCCTAGAGTGGTTCCAGGCGCCTCAATCATGAAAACCACGGGCGCCTACAGGAAAATCGTGGGCGCTTGGTTAAGCGGCTCAGGGCGCTTGGATTAGGTCCAGGCGCCTGTGTTGACGTGATGTGGGGCGCCTGGACCAAATCCAGGCGCCTGGTTTTGGCTTGGTGTAGTTCAGGTTAATTTCAGATTAGACTAATTTAAGTTAGGTTAATTAAATGCATTGAATTCGTTTAATTAATTTAATTGAGTTTGTCAAAATGAAATTTAAGCTAAGTTTTAACATCAATTAATTAAATTGATTAATTTTAGATTAATTAACATTTTAGTTAAATTTGATTTAAGTTAAATGTGTATTAATTAATTTTGGATTAATTAATTAAATTGGATTTAATAATTAATAATTAAGTTTAAATATTTATTAATTAAGTTTAAACATTTATTAATTAAGTTTAATTAGGATGGATTAGTAAAGATAAGTATATTAAGTGTAATTGATTAGGTTTAATTAAATTGATTAATTATGTGAATTAGATGAATTAAATATATTAGATTAATTATTTTATTTTTTTTTAAATTAATTAGATTAATTGAATTAGAATAGATTAAGTAATTTAATCTTGTTTTAATTAAGTAAATTAGATTAATTGAATTTGATTTGATGAAGGAGATTTTAATTTGATTAATTTGAATTGAGATTTACTTAGGATTAATTAGATTTGATTAATAATTAATTAAATAAAATTGGTTAAGAAGCTTAAAAATTGATTAATTAAAACCTAAATCTATCTCATCCATTTCTAAGTTTTCAAACAAGGGAACCTTATAGTATTTTGTGAGATGGTGTTTAATCATTATTAATCTAGGTTGTGTTCTAAGCATTGATTGACATTTGAGTTAGATTCAAGTTTAACAATTGACTAACTAAGTGTACATTTCAGGTTTCATCTTTCAGGCCGTGGCGAGACATAGAGGCCTTCTTGGTTATCATAGCAACGATCACTTTCTAAAACAAAGTTGATTCGTGAAATTGAATACTTAGCTGATCAATTTAGAAATCCTGGTCTAACTAGTCTAGGATATGGCGAGATAGCTTTAGTTAGTTACACTTAGCTAAACAGACTAAGTAAGGTACCCCTTACCTTACCTAACTATTTAGACTAGGCTTTCTTAACGTACTATCATCTCGCCCCACCCTGATACTAGGTTTGGGCAAGTGTCAACCAAACTTGAGTCCTTATCTAACAATTCTAAATTAAGCAATAAAGAAAACAAGCATAAAAGAAATAAACAAGCAATCTATCAAATAATAAAAATGAATTTCTGATTGGCTCCCCCTCGATCATGGCTTGGATAAGGTCTATCCAAAACATGTACATGATCTTGAGAGGCCCAATACTGATTCGTTTCAACTTGTTTAACCAAATCAATTTTTTGAATCCATACTTGGACTCTAGGTTTATTTCGATTAACTAGAGATATGAATGACCTGTTCTGAATAGTTTTTGATTTGAATCCAAGACCAGTTTGATTGTACATAGCCCGCTGAGACCCAAGAAGCAAGGCCTTTGGATTTAATAGCGAACTTTTCCAATGAACTTTTTAGTTTAGTAATTTGATCTTTCAGATTGGAATTCTCTTCCTCAAGTTGTTCGACTTGAGTTGAGGTTCCAACCTAAACTTGATCGATTACTAAGCTTGGGTTGATTTGCTCCTTGAGGAGTTCGACCTCCTTTCGGAGTGATTTAACCCGGTTGTTGGATTTTTCTAATTTATTGTTTAGATAAGTTTGACCTCTTTTGGAGTTCACCGTGCGCGACCATGTGTTTCTGCGTGTTTCACCCACTAAAGGGGTTAAGAGATTTGGTTTGAAGGACAAGTTAGCTCCTCGTTATATCAGACCCTTTCATATATTGGAGAGGATATATGATGTAGCCTATCGGTTACCACCGACCCTTGCAGGTGTACATAATGTGTTCCATGTATCCATGCTGAAGAAGTATGTGTCGAACCCTACTCACGTTCTGAGGGACTTGTCTATCTCACTCTAGCCAGATGCAACTTATGAGGAGGTTCCTGTGTGGATTGTTGATCGTAAGGAGTGCCAGTTGTGGAACAAAACCATCTGACTCATCATGGTTGGATGACAACATCATACTGATGATGAGGCAACCTAGGAGCTTGAGGAAAAGAATCAAGCTCGATACCCTCACCAGTTTACTTAAGGTGCATGTAGTTTTCTTCAATACTAAAATTGATTGAATATGTTATTGATTGTTTACCGAGCCTAGGTAGTAAATTTGGGGACAAAATTCTTATTAGTGAGGGAGAATATAAGATATGGTAATAAATAAAATAATAAAATAATTAGTTATTTTGGGAATAACTTAATAGAAATTTTGGGAATTTTTGGGGATTTAATTCAATTTTTTTTGGTAATAAGAGATGAAAAATTAAATTAAACCTAGGTTTGGATTATAAATTAAACCTAACTCCTCTCTCTCTCTCTCCCTTAAACCACTGCTGACATCTCCCTCATTTCTCTCAATCCCTCTCTTCTCTCCCTCAACCCACAACCGCTGCCTCTCTTCATCGACTGACATCATCACCGGCCAAGCATCGCCGCCTCATCTTCAAACGCGGCCACCACAGCAGCCACCGCCGACCAGCCCTGTAACCCCGATGCCCTGCTGCCAAACAACAACCACCGCCGGCTAGCCTGCTACCCTGTCGCTTGGCCGTAGCCACCGCCGGCCAACCCCGCTACCTTGCTGCCAAGCCGTAGCCATCGTCGGCTAGTCCCCAGCCCGCAACCACTACTGCTAGGCCGTAGCCATGGTCACCGCTATTTTCCCCCTTCTCCGGTCACTTTAGCCAGATCTCCTCACATAACTTCTAGATCTGGAAGCCATCTCACGGAGCTAGCCCGATCCGACCCTGACACTAGCCAACCTCGCTGTCCTATTGATAGCCACAGCCCTCCGGCCAGAATTGGTCAGGCTTAGGTCAGATTTGATCCCCAATTTCCTTTGCTCCTTTGGAGATCAGTTGCTAAGTTCCCTCTTCTCCTTTGGAGGTCAGCTCCGGCCACACCAGCGTCACCGGCCAACTGCCAGATCGGGGCAAATCTACTCTGGTCGCCACTACCGGGCTGGGTCAACCATTGCTACGATCCAAATCCGGCCACCACCGGGAAGTCAACATTTGGGGCAACAATTTATCTAAGGTTAATTAATGGTCAGTTAATGGATGTTAGGTTAGAAGGTGTGATCGAATCTATTACTAATTGGATTTGGTATGATTAGCAGTAAGTTTAACAGAAATTATGGATTCATGTTTAGGTTGAGTTGATTAATTCATGGAATTTATGGATGAATTAATGGTTGGGTTGATATTAGGGTTTCCTAATCGGTTTAGGATTTGGTTTAGTTAATTTGATTCATGGTAGAACTTAGTTATAATTTGTGTTTTACATTGCAGGATTCTGATTTAAAGTAGACTCTCGGACGTGAAGACATTCTGTATGATCTACACATCAGGCAGGTATTTCTTACTTGACCCCTTTAATAGATATTGATCTTAGTGCATGATATATTTTCATTAAAGTAGTATCTATGTTTACCATAATTCTGTTTGTATACCACATGATGCTTGACACTTGATTGCTTGTACTTTGAGTTGATCAATTTACATCTATGTAGTCTTTGCACACATGTATGGCGTGTATGTTAGGAACATGCATAAGATTGTATACTCATGTAGTTGTTAGACACGTGTGTGGCGTGTATTTATGTATATATGCTAGTTTTATGTATACTCATGTCATGTAGTTATAAGCACGTGTGTGGCATGTATCTAGGATAATTTATCATGTAAATCATTTCATACATCCATGATTTATAGAGGTGGACACGTGTGTGACATGTATTTTAGGTGACGTAACCTGCTTGTTGATATAGTACATTTCTGATTTGTAGTTGTAAACATGTGTGTGGTGTGTATTTTAGGTGACGTGACCTGCTTGTTGATATAGTACATTTCTGATTTATAGTTATAAACACGTGTGTGGTGCGTATTTTAGGTGATGTAACATGCTTGTTGATATAGGACATTTCTGATTTGTAGTTATAAACACGTGTGTGATGTGTATTTTAGGTGATGTAACATGCTTGTTGATATAATACATTTCTGATTTGTAGTTATAAACACGTGTGTGGTGTGTACAACAATTGGTTTGTCTTGATGGATGTGATTGTGTGCATTGCATAGATAGACATATACGATGATGGGATTATTTGTATCCTATTCATTATGGTGTTGCATGTATACTATCGATTATGTCTCCCTTCGGGTGTGAGAGAGTCGTAATTATGCTATTTTTTTGTTTATTGCTTGACTGTATACATCCGGTTTGTGGATGAGTTTTTCCTCTCTCAGATAGGGATTATTATACCCTGGGCTACCCACGAGGTCATTCGTGGTAGAGCATTCTCCCGTAGCCCGTAACTAGATAACTACATCCTATCTGCCCATGAGGCATTCGTGGTATAGCGTTCTCCTGCAGACAGGGACCCTGATATTTCGAATTGCCCACGAGGTCATTCATGGTAGAGCGTTCTCCCGCAGTCCATAGCTAATAGCTAGGTGTCTTGGTCATCTTTATATCTTGTAGTGGAGCATTGCTCTCACATATGTTGATTTATTTTTGTTACATGCATATGAGTTGTTGTACCCATGTTGATCATTACCTGACACTACTCATGATACTATGTGTAGCTGAGTAGGTTGATTGTGTAGTAGATGAATACATGTGATATCTTGCAGTTGGTGAGTATATTTTTCCTTTGAGACTGTATACCCTATTGAATCTTTTTACACTTATATGGATCATGCACTATCTTCTTATATCCGCTGAGTATTTTTTTGTACTCACTATCCCTTGCTTTTCATTTTATTTTCAGGTTAACAGGTAGATGTTGAGTTGTGTCACTTGGAGGATCTTGTCCGCATCGTCCCATTCACAACGAGGTTTGATTTCTCCTTTTTCTTCGATTTTCTTTACTTCTGCATTTTGGTTATTGAACTTGAGTTGTAATAATTAACATGTATTTGAACTTTTGGTTGTGTTGGGTCTTTACTCTGGTCATATTATGTGATGTTTTAAGTCATGCTGGTACGCAGTCGAGTTTGGATTTATATTTGGATGGACCCCTTTATTTTTTTTTATATTATTTTATTATTTCTTACTCTGGTTGGTTATTTGTTAACTACCCTGCGTGGTTGTGTTGATTCCTATTTTGTGGGCAAGTGTACCTCCAGGGCGTGACATTGTGCCCTCATTGGTGCAGCTGTAGGTTATGCTTCCGCTGGAACCCCTTGTTGCACACCTTGCAAACAAAATTGTTCATAGCCAATAGTGTCTTCGGCGACAAAGCGATTACCTCGATGTCCGGGTTTGATGATTCGACCACCGCCGTCCATCAACATCTTCAAAAAAACATTGAATATACTGAAAACAAAACAAAGAAGATAGATGAGTTACTCGAATTTCCAACTTGATTTCGCTTCTTCTTAGGAGCAGCTGGTGTAGAAGCAGCAACAATGGTCGACGACTGTTGCTCGCTGAGCTTGTTCTTGTCTTCGCCTCTATAATTCCAAAGTAAGGAACCGACAAAGAAGTTGTTGCTATGGGCTTGGATGGAAGAAGGAAAGCAATAGGAAACTTTTCTACGAATTTGAGTGGATGATAGTTGGAGTCATTATAGTCGGTGGGTTCTATGGGTTATTCATGTATTGGGTTGTCGTCGGCAACCAGGAAGACGGCGGTTGTGCTCTTTGTTTGAGAATTGAAAGCTAGCAGTCACTCAAGGAAAAGGTGCAGAAGCATTGGCGGTGACCGGTGAGGGTGGAGACGTGACAGAGGAGGAAGGGCTTTTCGTCCGATTTGAGCAGACAAAAAATAAAAATCCAAAAAGTGATCCACTAATGGATTCATAAATCCATTCGTCCATTATTTGATGATAAGGCCACAATGGAAAAGATGAGTAATCTATCCTTCCTCACGAAATAAACAAAGGAAAAAATTTCGCGTGAAATTTTTTCCTTAATTTTTAAATCCTTTAAGTAAACAGAGCATTAGGGCATCTCCGGTCATTAGAGCTTTAAATGAGTTTTTTTATGGTCCCCAATATGCCACATCAAAAGTATAAAAAAACTACTACTCTCTCGACTACAAAAAAAAACCTCCCAATAATTTTTTTTTTTGGATCCTACACTATCAAATCATACATCTTTATTTACTATTTTTCATTTAATATCTCTATGTATAATTTTCATTTAATATTTTAATTAATTATGATCTTTAATTTAATTTATTTATAATGTTCATTTAATTTATTAATTAATTATGATCTTTAATTTAGTTTATTTATAATTTTCATTTAATATATTAATTAACTTATGATTTTAATTTAATTTATAATTTTCATTTAATATTTAAATAATTTATGATCGTTAATTTAATTATAGTCATTTGTATATTTTTTAAATTTATGGAGTACATTTATTTTCAAAATAATAATTTGATAATAATTTTATTATACTTTATAAAATTAACTTATCTTTCATTGATTACTTTCTGTCACACCCTGAAGCTACACTTGCCCGTTGATATGGACGATACCCCTTGTGACAATCTTAGATACAATAAGGTATGAGTCCACGAAACTCATCCAAACACAATCACGAAGTGTAATATAATACCCCACCAGGGTATACACAACCACGCAGTGTAATAAAATACCCCATCAGGATTTACACAACCACGCAGTGTAAGACAAGACCCCACTAGGGTAAACACAGTGATATAAAAACAAAAGAAGGGGATTCATCCCACCATGAAACCAAAAACTCGACTGCGTGCCGGCACGGCTTAAAACACCAAGTACATAACCAGAGTAAACCAAAAAGTCCAAATACAAGTCAATTATTACAACCAAAGTTCAATAAGAAAATGTGAAAGCAAAGCAAATCGAAACGAAACGGATAAACCAATGCTCGATGTGAATGGGACAGCATAGGCAGAATACTCCAAGCAACTCAATCAACATTTACCTGCTAACCTGAAAATAAAATGAAAAGTAAGGGGTAGTGAGTACAAAAGAATACCCAACGGGTATAAGAAAGATAGTACATGATATCTAAATAGTAAGGAGATTCAAAGGTATATAGTCTCAAAGGAAAATACTCACCAATTGGAAGATAACACATGTATGCTTCTATCACATAATCACCATACTCAGCTGCACATAGTATCATAAGTAGTGACAATAATGATCAACACGAGTACAACATCTCATATGCATGTACCAGTAATAATCAACATAAGTATAGTATCTCACATGCATGTACCAGCACAAGTAACAACAATACATCAACACATGTGGGAGCAATGCTTCATCACAAGATATAAAGATGACCAAGACATCTAGCTCGTCAGCTATGGACTGCATGAGAAAATAAACCACAACTGGTCTCATGGACAGTATGAAATGTCAGGGTCTCTGTCTGCATGAGAAACGCTCTACCACGACTGATCTCATGGGCAAACAAGAGATAGTTATCTAGCTACGGGCTGCATGATAAATGTTCTACCACGACTGGTCTCGTGGGCAGCCTAGTGTATACAATCCCTATTTGGGAGAGGAAATCTCAACTCATCCACAGACCAGATGCATACAGTCAAGCAATAAGCAAATAATAGCATGACTACGATGCTCTCATAGCCGAAGGGAGAAGTGATTGATAGCATACATGCATCTTCATGATGCTACAACTAGCTCAAACTCAAAGGGAGTCATAATCGATAGCATATATGCAACACTGTGACACTATGACTAGCTCACACTCGAAGGGAGTCATAATCGATAGCATACATGCATCTCTATGATGAGTAGGATACAACCAATTCTACCATCGTACATGTCTATCTATGCAATGTATATCATCACATCTAGTCAAGACAGATTAATTATAATACACGTCACACACGTGTTTATATACTACCAATTAGAGATGAATTATAACCTCTAACATATCATATCACCTACAATACACATCACCCATGTGTTCACATATGCATACAACAATGTTAAACAGGTAAGGTACACGTTACACAGGTGTCCACATATACAAAACATAAATGCACGTAATGATACATAGGATAAATATCCTAAACACATGTCACACACGTGCATACAATTATATGGCAAGGTACATAGAGAACTAGCATATGAACATATGTACATGTCACACGCGTGTCTAACAACTACATGACTATACAAACACAGACATGTTCCTATTGTACACATCATACCCATGTGCACACTATAAGATATGGAAACAAATGAGACTGCATAGACATAAACAGATCATCTCTAAGGACAAGCAGATAAGTATCAAACTTAAGTAATAAAGTAAATAGAGTCAAGGTAAATATAATTACTAATCATGGTATCAAAACGTGCACTAAGATAAATAAACTACCAGAAATAAGGATAGAAATATCCACCTCAAAATCATAGATTATGCCGAAAGTCCACAAGTTGAAACACTTGTCTTAAATCAAACCCCTACAAGATAAAACACAAACTACTATCAATTATATCATGGATCACATAACTAAACCAAAACTTAAACCGATTAAGAAACCCTAATTGGATCATCCCATAGCTACATGAAACTCTAAAGACTAAACCATTTTGGCCATCTACTACC
>JBBUKS010000104.1:3031533-3043779 GCA_038050645.1 Hedychium gardnerianum | reverse complement strand
CCTCATTAGATCAAATGAGAGAGGAAGTATCCACCTCTTTAAGGATTGAGGGGGAGAGTTCTACCCCTTTTGAATATCGAGGATCCCACACCTAAAGGTATATCAATTTGAATTGGTAAAAGTCACATAATATACTTAAAGTGTATGGAAAGGGGACATTACAAGAATAAGTGTGCCACCTTAGTGAAGGACAAGGTGCGAACGACATCCAAGGCTAGGGAGAAGCCCAAGGGATTTTGATTCTATTAGAAATGAGGATTTAGAATATCCCACATTAATCTATCAAATAGAGATTCAACAACTAAAATAAAGAATGATTTTTTTAGGATCGTTCATTTCTTCAAATGGAATGAACAGAATTCCGAAAGGCCTTTTTGGATCTTCCTTAATATGCCCATGATACGTAAAGGAAAAGATCTCATAGTGTGCTTCTCTTGAAATAAAAAGGGGTACTATCACAACCAATGTTCAATCCAAGGGGCATAGGAGAGGAAACTCAAGTCAATAGGAGCACATTTTATAATGATGTACCATCATGATAAAAAGTATGCTAGAATATGATGATTTTAGTGCTCATTATCATAAAAAAAAATTGATAAGGCTAAGGATAACTCTAGGATTATTTATGATAGACATGAATAATATAGGATTAAGATTTTGGAGAAGGAGAATTAAATTTTAAGATTTAGACTTCAATTGGGAAAAAAACCTCGAGGAGAAAACAAATGGCCTAGGGAAGGCAAAGAAGACATGAGTCTCTAAGGACAAGAAAGGTTTAAAATACAAACCTAAATCTAAGAATAGCCTGACAACCTACCATAGGATACCCTTTAATTATGGAACCAAGTCAAAGAAACCCTTTAACTCTAGGAGTGGTAGCGCGGTAATAAGGGAAGTCATCCTTAGGGTTCACCTTTATGAGACCACCAAGGTTAAGGCTAAGAGGGTAATTAGGAAGGTAACAGGGAGGCTATCTCTAGTGAATACCTAGTAAACCCTTTTAGCTCCAATAAGTATTGGATTCCTAAGAGTGTGATTCCATTACAATAAATGAGTGCAGGATGTGTCAACTATCAATTGGAAGAGTTAACGATAAAATTGGCATTTTGGGGTATTCTCGAGGTTATTATGATACCATAAAAATAAATATCTTTATCATATTCTAGAAGATTTTAGAGTGTACCAATATGTTTTGATATCACAATTTGAGAAAATTGGCACATGAGGATGAGTAGGGAGCTTATCTAATGAAATTGGTACAATAGAGGATAAGTTTCATGTAAGGAACATTTAAATATGCTCAAAATGTATGAAATAGATTCAAATTGTATAGAATGCGGGTACATCTCAGTTTGGACTTGGCAAACACAAATGAAAGCAGACCAAAATTAGGACTTTAGGATTAAAGTTCACACAAAATTAATTGTCTTTGGAGAATAGTCGACTAAACTTGGATGGATATGGCAAGAGTCGACTTAGTGAAGAAATGAATCGGGACATTTAGCCTTAGGGATAGTTTCATGCATTTTGGATGGATTAGAAGCTAAAAAGTTAGCTTATGTCTAAAATGCATGAAGAAAATCTTTAATTTTAGAATTAAATACCAAAATTTGAGGTTTTAGAGCATTTGTGGGAATCAATGCTTTGTGTACAATTTGGTATTTGACACATTAATAGAAATTGATGCATAGTAGGATTAAGCTTGTTTTTGTTTGTCAATTTGTTTTCAATTCATATTATGATAAAATTGACACATGGTTAGATTATCCTATGCTATGACTTTTATGATTATCATCCATGATTATTTGTAAGTTAAATGTATTATTTGTTCTTGCTCTTAAGGATGATGATATCAATTGATATCGTTGGTTGGAGTGACAATTGGTTTCAATTGGGATGGTCATGGGTAGAGATGCACGATCACACTAGTTTAAGGAAGAATCTTGATTACCCCTCACAAGAACCCTAGGTTACCTTGTATTGTGTATTGAGACACACAAATATAAGTGAGATATTAAGATGATGAATTAAGTTCAAAGAATGTGGTGCATTTAGATGAACTAACCATCATCAATACACTTGAATCATATATTGACTAGTCATGGGGAAAACTTATGTACAAGTGATGTGTATGTAGTCAAAGGATGATGATTAGAAATTGGTTAAAAACACCATTTTAAAATAGGTTTTGGTGATGTCTATTTGTTGATATAAGTTACCATTGATGACCTTGATATGAAGCTTGAGCTTGAAACATTGAAAGCTAGGTTTCTAACTTTGTGCCATTCCGTGAAAATAAAGTGTATTTTCATGGAAAATTATTTTAGTTTAAGGCATGAATAATGTCTATATAGTTTTTCATAATTTTTCAAAAAGTATAATATTGTTTATGTTTTTTTCAGACAACAATCGATTGAATCAGAGCTATTCAATTAACTCAGCTGGGTAGTCAACTAGAATTGAATCAGTCGATTAGCTCAATGTAGAAGCACTGTGAAATTTTAGACTCAACTGAACTTGCTTGTTTATATTGTTTACCCTCATCTTATTGCCCTTTGAAATACTTAAGTAATCAAAAGGAGTTTGTCAATGCAAACCATAGATTAAAATTTTGAGCCGTTTTGCCCGATTTGGGCGAAACTTCTAGTTCCGCCCATGAATGCCATCGACACACAGCCGGCACACTGTGAAGCGTCGTGCGACCTTCGCGATCGCCCCAAAGGGGTCACGCGACCCATCAGCCTCGTCGGAGGGGTCGCGTGAACCCATCGGCCACGCAAGAGGGGTCGTGCGACCCACGTGGCCTTGTCGGAGGGGTCACGCCAGAGATCGCAGGAGGCCAGTTGTGTGCGGTGATAATTTTTTTAATTAAACCTTGGTTTAATAATTTCAATTAACTCCCAGCTATAATAGGGATAATCTAAACATGCTTTATTAAACCCTAATAGAACTATCACAATAATTTAATATATATATATTATTTATTTTAATTTTAAAATATATAATAAAATTTATTTATTTATCATATGTATTTTTTATTTAATTTTTAGATATTTAAATTAAATTATTTATTTTTATTAATATATTTTATATTAAAAAAATACTGAAACCATATCGGCACGATACGGTACCGAAATCGTATTGTTTTGGTCATATATCGAAACTTTGATACAACTCAAAATTTAAATTCATGATGCAAACTAAAGGGTGAAGTGTTGAAGATGAAAATGTTGGATTTTAGACCTTATGATTCCCAAATTAGATTTTCCTAGTTGATAGAAATGTTGAAACCATTGTTGGTGGAATAACCAAGGTGAACCTTAGTTTTTTGAGAAGTATACTTTAATTGACATTAGTTTTTAGGTGTTTGAGTCATGGATTAAAATCTCATTCTATTTTGCTCGATACGGGCGAAACATTTCATTATGCTCACGGACCGACACCGGCACGCCTCGAGGCTGCGTCGCGTTGGCCTGACGACGCGTCCTGATGCGTCTGGCAGGAACAGGGTGGGGAACGCACCGCTGAGCCTGCGCGACGCCTCTGGGTGGGGGCTGGGGAAGGTTTTAATTTAATTAAATAACTTATGTTAATAATTTTAATCAACTCTTAGCTATGATTGAGATAATTTAAATAGGCTTAATCAAAGCCTAATAAAATTATCCCATTAATTTAATATATATATATAATATTTTATTTTATTTTATTTTATTATTAATTTGTTATTTTTAAATATTTAGATTAAATTTTTTATTTTTAGTTAATATATTTTATATTTAAAAAATATCGAAACTATGTCGGCATGGCATGATACGGTACCGAAATTGTATCATTCTGGTCCTGATAGCTCGACACGACTTGAGATTTTAAACCATGGATTGAGTATTAAACAAATTGAGATAAAACCTCAACTTAGCCTTGAACTAGATTAAAGCCAACTTGGGTGGACCAAACAAATCGATTTGTTTGGTCGACTAAATATTATGTTTAGTTGACCAAAAGAAAATTCAATTGACTTAATTAGAAAATTTTGGTCAACTGAAATATGGGTTATGAATAAAATATTTTTGTTCAAGGGCAATCAACTAGATGACCTTGATTAGTTAATTGAATGACCTTGTCAATTAACTAGATGATGTTAAATTAATTGCGAACACTATTCCGTCAACTGATTATAGTATTGTCAATCTTCAATGCTTAAATTATGTAGGGTTAATTGACTAATAATATTTTCGATCGAAAGTAAACATTACTTACATATAGGCTCTTGGAGAGCTTTTTGACACTTCTAAAACATATTATAGCATCTAATTTTTTTCGTGCTTATCAACAATAAATGCCCAAAGAAATCCAAAAACTTGGACCAATGTTAAACATCTCAAGATCTTGAAAATTTACGAATTTCTTACTTTTATTCTCATCTCCAAGGAGAGGTGAGGTTTAGTTGTTGACAGAAATTCCAATAAGGATCAAGTTGGAGGACCACTTGTAAAATTGTCACCTAGGCTAAGGTGTTAGAGGTTATAAACCATGATTAGTAGAGGTGAGCATTATTTTCTCATGGTAAGGGATGGATTAGTACAATTCTTTTTGGTGACATACTGAATATGTCATAGGCTTTAGAGTAGGAGAGGATCTCAGAACAATGTAAAATAGTCATGTTAGCAATGCATTTCTTGTTTATACTTTTGCTCACCTATTCATCCCCTTTAGTTGGTTATTCATGATCCAACATGTTGGATTCTTATAAAGCAATGCAAAATGTTTATATAACAGACATGAAATACTAACATTAACGTATGAAACTATTAGAAAAGAAAAAATGAAAAAAAATACTACTATCCCAAAATAGTTAGGTGCAATTTGAATAAATGATATAATGAGAAAATAGACATGGTGACTTGCTCAAAGACAACAAATGGATTTTATAATTAGAAGGGTTGGATTTATTAGAGGGAAAGGTCTAACTAGAGACTTGATCATGAATGGCCTAAACCAAAAGTTTATGGTTGCCAAGCTTAGCCTATTCGTGCTCAACACAATTTTTTTCAAAAATATATAGTAAGTATTCATTTTACCATGTTAATTTTTTATATTCTTATTTTTCATTTAGTACTTATTTTATATATACATATTTTTTATTATTAAATTTGATGCTGGCTTATGGACTTCATAGAGATCGTACCTAGGCCAATGCTGGGTCAGTCGGGTACTAACTTGAGTGTGTCAGGTTGTTTCAAGTCCACTCCCCCACTTGGGCATGGCCCATTTAGTCCTCTAGGTGTATAAGGGGTAGAAGGAGACTGAAGAAAAAAAAAGTTAATGAAGTGAAAAATAATTTAATTGACTTGCCTATTACTAATTCATGTAGATTTGCATAGAGCTCAATGAAATAATAAGATTCATGTGGTTAGTCCCAAGTTATTAGGATGTATATGGCTTGTGATGATTCTGAGCCTACCAACTACCAAGCATGTAGGTTAGTGTCTATTTTATTCAATATGCACTAATAATCACTATATTTCTCTGCTAAAAAAACTAACATCTTCACAAACTTAGTTTGGCACCTTATTTCTTTACAATTCAATGTTATACTAATGAAGTTATTAAGTGATATGTGGGTTTGGTTTTAGTTATCTTGTGAAAATGGATATGGTTTTTCATCATTGCTTATATTTTCACTCTGTTCTGATTCAACAACCAACTTTTTAGTCCTTTGTCTCAACTCTAGGTCAATATAATGCTATACATGCTTTCAAGATGATCTTATCACATGCTTGGTCCTTGAGCTACAAAACCATAAAATAGTTAATTTATACTCCAGAGCACTTGACTGTTTGTTATTCCAATCCTACTTAGAACCTTTATATATATATATATATATATATTTTTAAGCTCATATAATGCCCACTTGTTCCATAAAATCAAAAGATTTTTTTACTCAACTCTCAGTATTTTATATTTCACTAACAAACTTTACCATCTGTCATCAAATTTGTTGAGACAGACATGCAGGTG
Source organism: Hedychium gardnerianum (assembly GCA_038050645.1). Classification (NCBI taxonomy): domain Eukaryota; kingdom Viridiplantae; phylum Streptophyta; class Magnoliopsida; order Zingiberales; family Zingiberaceae; genus Hedychium; species Hedychium gardnerianum. Next base: position 3,037,761 of record JBBUKS010000104.1, on the reverse strand, counting down.
TCATGGTTATCCTACTGACACTGTCATTGACAGTAAGACAAATTATTTTTGTCCACTGAATCATCAGGTGTTAGGGGCATCTGATCTGATTGACAATGTTGCAAGAATTGGTGAACAAACTGTTCTTTTTCTGCCATCCTTTGAAGGTTGTCCAATTCCACAAAGTGTCTCTACACTTCTAACTTTCAGGGTTATTGAACGCACCAACTTAGCCTCATTAAATGAAGGTAACCCCTTCCAGTCTATGAAATTTGGACATGCCTAATGACAATTGGTATTGTTAATTAGATTAAACATGCAGCAAACTGTTGTCCATTTACATTGCATTTGTTATATAATTCAAACACTGTCTCACTTCTCTCTGCTTAATGCAATAGTTTGCTTCTGATCTATGAATATGAATCTGGATATAAGGTGTTGTAATTTATGATTAAGACATTGCATGAACTAGATAGTATTTTGATTGACTACACTTATCTCGTTCAAACAATGTCAAACTTCTCTTCTTGAATTAATTGTTAAATTATTTAATGCATGTGGAAATGAAACTTTTAAAAAATGAAGAATAAGATATTCTAGTCGGCCATAATTTTTCCATTGAGCTTACTTCAATTTCCTAGACGGATCTTTATCATTATTGTTTAACAGGTCTGATGATGGGTAACTCCCTTTACGTAACTCCATCTTGTCACGAAACTGAATCTTCAGATGAATCTGATAATGCAGATCTGAACGCTCTGAGTGAGTGTGCTTGCTTTGAGTGTTCTTGCTTGTGAGCAAATTGTCATTTAACTCTGTATATGTTGCAGTTTTCCACGGGCTTTGTAGAACTCTTTTTCTTCTAGACCAGGGCCTTGTTTGCTCTTCAACTTGCAATACAGAGACTATGCTAGATGGTACCTTTCTTTGCTATTATATTCTTCAACCTTCAGATGGAGGTCCAATGCTTTTAAGGGTAAATTTCAGCTCTAATTGCTCATTTTCTTTTGCAATTAGCTAGCTCATCTGATGATCTGATGATCAACAGATAGTAAGAAAACTTGACATGTCTAATGTTGAAGTTTGGATGCTCCAAGTTCATTATGAACAAGTGTGTTATTTCATTTTATTAATTAGTCAATTTTTAACACGTTGAGCTTTTGTGCTTAGTAGTTAGCCAATCAATTTCAACACATGTTAAAACCAGGAGCTCCATGTTTTATATCATGCACATGTCAAAAGAGAAATTATCTTAATCAATTCATGGATTGAACTTAAGCTAACCAAGGGAAATATACTCATCCACACATAAAGGGGGAATCATAAAGGGAGAATGAATATAAATATATTAATTGGTTTTGAGCTGACCAAGCGAAAATATACCCATCCACACACATAAAAAGGGTATGAATAGAAATATATTAAAATGGTTCTTTTCTAAACCGGGCTTTCATGATGGTGATTAATCAATTAACTTCAATACCTAAAAAAGAATTAATATTATACAAGTGATCAGAAATTACGAGTTAGTAAATAATCTTGGAAGTTATTCTTAAGGTCTTGAAATTTATTACTGCTTTCAATCATATATATATACACTACATAATATGTGAGCAGACTATTGGTATTTTCTCTTCACAATAACAGAAAAAAAACCATCAGAGATTAATCCTTAGTGCTAGGATTTAGTAGCTTAAACAATCAAGTGATTTTTGTTACAATGTTTACTACTCAACAATTTTTATACTAGTGCGTCAAAAGTTCATGCAATCCACAGAGGCTTGCTTCATCCGAGGAAGCCCTGCCCATTCCTAATACAACTCAAGCCAGTGATGCATCCATACCAGAGGACTTGGTAAATTCTATTAGGACCTCTTTGGAAAAGGTAAACAATTGCTTCTACCAAGATAATCATTCTTCTTCTTGTATAACAATCTTTATAGAGATGATATATGTATCTTGAGTGACAATGATGAATTGTAGGGATGTGTTTGCCTCTTTTGGATCATATTCTTTCTTGTTAATATCTTAGATGTGTTTCCTTCTTCAGATTGAACTAAGAGAGTACAACCCTCTTCAACATGAAAGAGGTTTCCACGCTAAGCTTAACTTGCTAGTTAAGGAGAGCTTGCAATTTGGGTAAATTCCTTATTTCCTAGTCATACTTTTGATTCCAAGCAAAACATGTCCAACACTAGGAGATGTAATTGTGTTTATCTATAGATATTATTTACTTGGGGATGTTTTACATTGCCATATACTCGACATATCTATATAATTGTTCCCTTAGTCCTTTACTAATGTCAATTTGCCTTTATATTATGTACATTGGAAAGTTCCACTTTGTCTTGGCAATTTTTTTTTTATAAAAATAATGCCCCTTTTATGATGAATGGAGTGGAGAGGAATTGATGTGTTCCATTCCCTCTAAAAATTCATTCTAATGTTTGGAGGAACAATTTAAGCATTACAAAGAATATCTCATTTCACTCAATCTATTCTCTACTTTAAAGGGAAAGATTTATTTCCACCTCTATTAGATATTGTAATTATTGATAAATTATCATTGTGAAATTAAATTAAGACAAATAAAAAGAGTTAATAGGGTAGGATGTAGGATTGTAATTAGGCCAAATTGACCTAACACAAGAAGATCTAGTCGGGTTGGTTAGGCTATATGGGTCGAGCAAATCGAATGAATTTGACTGGCTGAGCAAACTGGCCAAGCCGACTAAGCTAAGTGAGCTAGGCCAATTGAGTGGATCCGACAGATCAATCGGGATACGTGAGCTGAGCCAATTAAGTGGATCAAGCAAGCCCACTAGATTGGGTTGGCCAAGCATACTAGATTGGGTTGGCCAAGCGAACTAGTTGGGACCAAGTAGATAAGTTAGGTTGGTCAATCTAATCTAGGTAGACAGATAGGACGTGCTAATCCAGTAGATCAAGCTAAGTGGGTCAAATAGATTAGGTGAATCGAATGAATTAGACGTCTCAATATACAACCAAGTTAAGCATATTGTGTGGATTGACCAAACCGGATGTGTTGAAAGGATGAAGTAGATTAGACACTGCTAAATAGACAAGATTAACCATATAAGTCTAATTGATCTAAAGAGTTGAACGAACAAATGATTAGGCATAAATTGAAGCATTTTACTTGTTATACCATTCTATTATTATAACCAAACAAAGAAATGAAATGAAGTATTCCTCCCTCTTTTTATTCCATTCTATTCCTAATTTCACTTTAATTTTATTTTATTTATGCATATCAAATGCAACCTTAGTTCGTGAGTAACGCAAATTTTTCCTTCAAATTGTGAGGATTCCTTTTGGTCCCAAATCAAATTTCATAAAATCAATTATAGTTAATACAATATGATTGTCTTGTGGTTATTACAGGTGACAAAATGATACAATTGGGTCGCGCACGGCTCAGGTCTAGTCAAGTTGTTTACGTAATGTGTTGGATCGGGATAGACACGAACCATCACTGGTCATGCACGATAAGGCCCGTGACACCTGGGTCTGGTGCCTAGCTCGAGCACGGGCCCACTTGGCCCATGCCTAGGTAGGACCAAATTTAGGCTTGATTCTTTTAATAAAATAACAAATAAATCAATAAAAAATCAAAAAATAAGAGTAGTTGTGCGGTGTTAGTTGTTATGGAAAAATTTAACTTGTGGAATAGGAGAAAAGTAAATGAAGTCTTTGATGGTTTTGCGACAAATTGATAATTTGGACAATCTAGAAGCATTTTATAAAATTTATCAAATTTGTATAACTAGAGCAAATTTTGACTTGAATAAAATGGCTGTTCAAACACAATATTATTATAGTATTAAAATATGTTTTCCAGGTCAATTTCTTCGCACTCTATTCCAAACATCGTTGAACGCAATAGCCTCAATGAACAGCAACAGCCGCCACTGACCCAAATGTCTGATGGACAAATGCATGCCAACCAGAACACGGAGAACAATTGTACCATAGCAGATGAATGGGAGAAACTTCTCATTGTTGATGATCTGGACAGTTGCTATTCAGCTCCTAGTATCTCCAAACCAAAGATCAAATCCTCAAATCCAGGAGCACAGGATAAGTTTTCAGATGAGAAAACATCAAGAATTCTGGAGAGACTGGAAGCTCCAAAGCAACAATTTTTCAGAGCAAACTTCCCTTCCAACACAAAGAACTTTAATGAGCAGGTAAAAAATCACTGATTCCACTTCAATCGAGTTAAGTCAACCACTGAAACCTAACTTTCAGAAGCTGAAGAGGAAGCAAAGATAAAGGTAAGCCTCATTCTTAGAGTTGCAAAATATCCATGTTTGCATAATGCTAATGGATCAAGATTAATCTTCTAATTACAAAATCATTTCTTTTAATAATTCCATTTTGAAATTTGATACACAAATCAGTCTTGATAATGACTGTCTTCAAGGAGTTCTATTTTCACCTGTTCCTTTTGACTGCCTTCCTACCACCTTTTTCTGATGAAAGTGATTACAGTTGCATTCATGCTCAAGTAATGAGTAATATTGCACACATTGTAATAGTATACATTTTTGAAAAGTGAAAGCATAGAGGGAATCACGGTTCATTTACGCAAACTCAATTCATCAAGGAATACCACAGAGCAGCAGGCACATTCTCTGACTAGAGAGTATCAGAAATAAGGGATTAAAATAGCTTATAAAAGATAGGGTACAGTCCTATCTGCAAATATATCGATAAACTAAGATAGAAAATGTTTGGTTGGAATTTTATCATTAGGTTTGGCTCTGCAACTCCAGGAATAGAATGTTCCCTTCAAGGCTGTGAGGAGCTTCCTGAAATTTTTTCCACATCTTGCTCTTCATATAATAAAGAGCCAACACTACAAAAAAAAAACAAGGATTTAGGGATAACTTTTTGGGACAAAAATATTTCGCCCCAAAATTACAACAAATTTTCTGACAAAAATTTAAATTATTATAAATTAACAATGAAATAATTTCGTCACTAATTAGCAACAAATAAATATTCGTCGCAAAATTCGTTAGAATTTAGCTAATCTAATATTCATCACAAAATCTGGGACGAATCCTGGATTCGTCGCATATTAGCCCTAATTTTTTTTAAATTTTTTTTGGAAATTCATTAAATGACCTAGAGAGCTCGGAATAACATGAAATTGATTCCTATGTGCTCGTGTAATTCTTATGATCATGTCCATGACCTCTAATATTTTTTTCCCAATAATCTTTTTTCATAATTAAATTAACTAGATTGAATTTAATTACTTAGTAATTGAATTTAAAAAGTACTATATATATATTAAAAAGAGTTTGATTTAATATGTTAGGTCGAATACGTGTTAAAAAATTACTGATAAAAAATTAGTGGGTAAAAAATATATTTGAGGTGAGGGCATGGTCATGAGAATTACATGAGCACAGAGGAACCAGTTTCATGTGATTCTGAGTTCTCTAGGTCATTCAACGAATTTTCGAAGATTTTTTTTTTTGAATTAGGGCTAATCTGCGACAAATCCTAAAAAAAAATATTTGAGGTGATGAACATAATCATGAGAACTACATGAGCGCATAGAAATCAATTTCATGTGCGACAAATCCAGGATTTGTCGCAGATTAGTCCTAATTTAAAAAAAAAGAAAAAAATCTTTGAAAATTCCTAGAATGACCTAATCTGCGACGAATCCTGAATTTGTCGCACATGAAATCGGTTCCTATGCGCTCGTGTAGTTCTCATGATTATGTCTATCATCTCAATTTTTTTTTCCATTAAATTTTTTCATAATTAAATTAACTAGATTGAATTCAATTACCTAATAATTTAATTAAAAGAATATTATATATATATTAAAAATATTTTGATTTAATATGTTAGGTCGAATGCGTGTTAAAAAATTAGTGGGTAAAAAAAATATTTGAGGGGATGGACATGATCATGAGAACTACATGAGCGCATAAGAATCAGTTTCAAGTGATTCCGAGCTCTCTAGGTTATTCAACAAATTTTTGAAGATTTTTTTTTTCCATTTTTTAAAATTAGGGCTAACTACGATGAATCCAAGATTCATCGCAGATTAACCCGATTTTTTTATAAAAAAGAACCTTTGAAAATTCGTTGAATGACCTAGAGAGGTCGGAATCACACAAAACTGATTCCTATGCGCTCGTGTAGTTCTCATGATCATGTCCATCACCTCAATATTTTTTTTACCTACTAATTTTTTTTCAT
>JBBUKS010000104.1:2994505-3009107 GCA_038050645.1 Hedychium gardnerianum | reverse complement strand
ATAACTCAACCTTAGGATAATTTTTATAACTTTAGGTTAAATTAAAATTATTAACTCCCAATTAAATTGATATTTCAAATAGGGCTTCCGAAAGTCTAATTAGCTCCGATTAAATCAAGAAAAATTCCTAAAAAATATTAAAAATTTCTATAAACTTATTTCTCAATAAAAACATTTTTTAAATTTTATTTGTCATATTTAATAGATCATATTGAGCCACGTTAGTGATTGAGGTGCGTCAAAGGGATTGAGGTGCTAGAGATGGATAAGCAGCGACTAACTCGGATTCGATTAGATCGACTCAGATAGAGGCGCCTCAATGGGAATAGAGGCGCCTGTATAAGTCAATAAAAGAAGACTCGACCAGCAGCTTTGGATAAGGATTCTACACAACTTTCATACTTGCGCGCTGCTCCGAAAAGCTCTCCACAACGTCGTAATGTTGCACCGACGACTATGCTCAAGTTCTTACTTTACAGTCATTGTTATAATTGTCTTTACTTGTACTTTCAATTCTATATTCTTGTATTATTAGAACTGATAGTGGATTTCTCATCGAAAGTATTCATTTGAGTCCGGGCCTTGGACTAGTTATTACTGGGTGGTGAACCAAGTAAAAACATATGTGCCACCTTTTGTTTTGCCTTGTTCTTCTTCCCATTTATTTTTATTCCACTGTGTACTTGAGTTTCAACGAAAAGTGTGAAAAAATGATAAGCGCTATTCACCCCCCTCTAGCACTCTTTTCGATCCTACAATTGGTATTAGAGCGGGGTTGCTTTGAATAGGTGAAATCACCGTTCGAGCAATTATTTTCTCATTTTTGGGATTTTCGTTATTTTATCAGAATCAGTGCGATCACCCCTTCTAATATAGGTTTTTGGTCGAAAGTTTTTCGGTAATCGAAGTTGGTGCAACACCACTCGATTTTTTTTGTTAATTTTTTCTCCCACACTACTAATCCAAGACAAAAGTCTTGGTACATTCTTTCCTATTTTTTTGTGTGAGATTCTGTTCGTGCTTACATGGCCCATCAAAAAGGCTATAGTATCACCCGCCCTCCTCTCTTCATGGGCGAGGATTTCGGCTACTGGTGTTAGGACTGAAGAAATTTAGATATCTCTAAAATGATATGATATTGTTCACTTTGGGCCTAGGCCCTCATGATTTTGCTCTTGAGCTCTACCCAAAAGGCCTCATACCAATGGAGATGTCTTTCCCTTATAAGCCTATGATCTTTCCCATGTGTTTTTAAAGTGGGACTTTGTTTGCAACCTTGCAACCCCAACAGATATAATATGTCATCCTTGTGACTCCCCTGCATAGAAACATCTTGATACAATCTTTTTCTCCTTTTCAATGAAACCCTGTAATGTTAGATTTGGACTCTCTGCAGATGAATTTTAGTCATTTGGAAGCTAGGAACAATAATATTCATCTTGGCCAATTATATTAACACTATATAACTTACCTTTATAGATGTGCATGAAAGAAAAATTCATATTTCTTACTGTGCTTATTCTAGGTCCTTAGAATCTAAAATGATAAATTGATGTGTTTCTACAACCTTTGATTGCAGAGCTGAATCATTTATGGAATATAAAGTCAGAGACTTATGACATTGTAAGTAAATCAAATTTTACATTGCATGTTGCTTTGTTATGGATGATTAGTGATTTTTCAGCATACTCAATGTTGTCAGGATGGAGCACGACAGGCAAGTTAGCATACCCACATTGCATGAGGGAGTCTGATACATTTTCTTTGCCTTGCAGTGGAAAGATATCATGGTTTGATAATCATCGTAAATTTTTACCAGTTGATCACCCATTTAGGCGAAATAAGAAAAATGTTAAAAGGAATGAAATGGTCAAAAAATCTCCCCCAACAATAAAGTCAGGTGTAGAAGTTCTTGACGAAAGCATGAATTCTAAGTCGCATGAATTCTAAGTCGAATGAATTCTAGATTACCGAAATAAGAATTCGAATAGGAAAAACAAGAACATAGATCTAGTTTCTTCAAATCATGAAATATAATAACATAAAGCATAGACTAAAAATGACAAAGAACCTGATTAAAAAGGCATCCTTATCTTTAGCATCGTCCAAAAAAAATTCCTGAGGAAGAAGAAGAAGCGGAAGAAAAATAAAGAGATATTCCAAGGGACTTAGGAGATGACGACGCCGAAAATCTCTAAGTCAATCAGGAACCAAGAGCTCTGTCAAGATGATGCCCAAAACCCTAAAGCCCAAAACCCTTGGGGACCTCCCTTTATATAGGTAACTAATCCGTTATCAACCCATAAATGATAACTGATCTAGTTAAAAGGATTCTACACATTCAACCTACATCCGATAACCCAAAATCCTATAACCTTAAGTTAGATCACTTTCAAGGGTTCGGATCGTATTCACATGTGCAACTTACAAACGAGCCCACCTAATAGGGATAATTGTTGGTGTAGACAACACTAATAATCGAACTCATGTTCTGATGTTTGACGAAAAGGTTGAAGTTAGATCTAGTGTATTTAATGTGTTGACTAAGTGTGCAGACTAACTTGACAGATTTAAAGAAATAAACACCAGGTGGAAGTCCATTTGGGTTGGAAGGACCATACAACTAGCAGGAAGCCCAAATGGGCCAGGAAGGACCAGACATCTGGCAAGAAAGTTCGGTTGGGTGAGCGGGACTAGACAACTGGCAGGAAGACCTGGTAGGTCAAGAGATCAGAAGTCAAAGGAGGTTTGATGACAGGTAAGTAAGGTAAGTAAACTGGAGTGGAGAGATTCAATGAGAACACATCCCAACTTGGGATGACTTAAGCGTTGATCCAACTTAAAGTCAAATGAAAAATCTAGGTTGAGATCAAACTAGATCCTAGTCAAGGTCAGACAGGATCTAAATCATATGTGTTGCATATGTCTATTTGGTTCTAACTCTTTATTACAAGAATAACTTGTAAACGAACCCCAACGCAATGATCAACCTTTTAAGTCGACGGATCTAGAGGATCAGTCGACTGAACCATGTGGATAATCTGTTGGTGCTGGGAGCATCATATAATCTAACCTGTATTTTGATATTTAGCAAAGGTTCAAAGTTAAGGTTTGTTGTTATCTAATGAGTTTGACTAAGTGTGTAGGTAGCTCAACCAATAAGTCCTAAGTGATCTTAGGCAAGGTAAAAGTCCTAGTAGATACTAGGCAAAGGGAAAAGCCCTAGCAGATCTGCAGAACCGGATACTAGGCAGAAGACTTGGCAGATCGAGGACACCAGACGGGAAGTCTAGACGGGTTAGAGGACCGGACGTCTAGTAGTTTGATGGGTCTGGAGGACCGGACATCGAGAGGAAGTCCTGGAGGTCAAGATCGGATGTTGAGCAAAAGTTCAAACAGGTCTAGAGGACCAGATGTTTGACAAACAGGTAAACTCTCCTGAGAGGAGTAGATGAGGACACGTTCCCTGTTGAGGGAATAGTAGGCATCCATCCGACCTAAGGTTTCACGAAAAATTTGAAAGTCAGGATCGGACAATTAGATACTGTCAAATAATTCTACCTAAATTATTCTGTGTTAACTTTGTGATGCAGATAACTTAAGCCTGGAAAAGCTTATACAGGCGCCTAAAAGTGATCCAGGCGCCCTAAGTCAATTCAGGCACCTCAAAGGTATTAAGGCTCCTCAATCACCTCGGCGAGCAGCAAGATGAGATGACATCCTCTGGTTGGTCGGCACATGTCAGCAACCAGGCGCCTCAAAGGGATTGAGACGCCTGAAATAGGATAAGCTCGACTAGGATTATTGAGAGCTCACCACGTCAGCGATCTAGGCGCCTGAAAGGGATTGGAGGCGCCTAAAAGGGATTGATGCCCTAGAAGGGGACAAGACATGGCTAACTTGGATTTGATCAGATTGACTCAGGATTGAGGCACCTGGATGGGTCAATAAAAGAGGGGCTCGACCAACATCTTGGAACATCAATTCTATATGACTTTCGTGCTTGCATGTTGCTTCGAAAAGCTCTCTACGACGCCAAAATGCTACTCCGACAACCAAAGCTCAAGCCTCGATTCATCTTGTTGTCGGTATAATTTACTTATTGTTATTCACTTGTACTCAAAGTTTTGTAACCTTCGAATCTATAGTGAATTCCCAACGAAAGCACTCAACTGGTACGGGCCTTGGACCAGCAACCACCGAATTGTAAACCAAGTAAAAAGAAAGTGTTAGCTTTATTTTCACTTATTTTCTTTATTATTTTCGCTGCTTTAACTCGAGTTTACAAAAAATATGAAAAAACTACGAGCGCTATTCACCCCCTCCAGCACATTCTCCGATCTTACATAATCGGGTATGCCAAAGGGAGAAGTTGTCATTCGATCGACGGATCGTTAGTGATCAGTCGACCGAATCATGTGGATACGACCGTGAGCTGATTAGATCGGATAAGCCAAAGAAGTTCAAAGGTCAAGTCGACTGATACATGTTGTTCAATCGATAGAACACAAATATCATCTGAAGGCAGAACTTAGACGAAAAGACGGGAAGGTTTAAAGGATCAGTCAACTGATCAAGAGGATCAGTCGACCAATAAAGTTCGAATCTCAAAAACCAATCCTAAATTTGTGGGATCAAATCAGGTGAGACTTTACTATAAAAAGAGGGGCTTGACATCGAATAGAGACATCATTTTCTACAGCAACTCTATCAACTCCCTGCGCTCATCTCTTGTTCTTCTCGATCCTATATTTGTAAGATGACTTTCTTCTATTCCATAACTCATAAGAGATCTTATCTATGTTCTTCCGAGGCATTTTATTTAAAAGGTAATTTAACTATTAATACAACTTCCCCCACAAGTACATTAGCAATCCAAAGTTTAATAGAAGAATATTCATCATCTCCTTCAAAATGCGATTTTTTCATTCAACAATACCATTTTGCTCCTTGTTAGATTTGTACTAGTTCTAATATGTAAATAAATTGTGAATATGATCCAAGTAATAAATGCCTAAGTTTCATTGGGGTCCCAACTCCAATACGATCCCCATGCTTCATTAGCCCATACTTCTCCACAAAGAATTCCTATGGTTAAAAAGGTAAACCCTAAACTAATGACACAATAACTCAAATAATCCAAATATTGAGTTAATTGATATTTATAATAATTTTGAAATGAAAGAAAAGAAGTGTTTTTACTTTTTTTCATTCCAATAGTTAATCTTACCAAAGATAAATTTCTTAATTAAGAAATTTATTACTTTATCATTACAAAAAATATTTATGTTTTTTCGAAATGTAATGACTAGAAGAGCCACTAAAAATAATGATTCACATAAAAAAATGGCATAACTTAATAACATCATACTTACGTGCATCATTAACCACTGAGATTGTAGAGCATGTACTAATATTACGGATTGGTGCATTCCAGTTAAAAGACCCAACATGGCAAAGCCTTGTGTTAAAATGACACGATCCACCATTGCTGTAGGTTTGAGAATACTAGGTTCACTTCGAAGACCACGACGCAGAGGTCCATGTCAGGTCTCTCATTTAGGTCGGCCTTCCCCCGAACCTCATGATTATTAGATCTACATTGGATCTTACCTGAATCTCTCCATCTATCCCACTAAGGAGAAGTTTGATTTCAAACTCCGTTTCAAATAAGAGGAGTACACCATGCTAATGTGCCTTGGATGATCCATATCTCATTTTTGATTTTTTCAAAGTTGTGAATAAAGTGAGGAGTACGCCATGCTAATGTGCTTTGGATGATCCACATTTTCTCCATTCTCTATGAACAACTTATCTCCCATTTTTGATTTTTTTCAAAATTGTGAATAAGGTTTGAGCCTATCAGATTTACTTCGGGTAAAAGTTCATGTCTAATTTGACCTCATCTCACCTCCTGCTTCTTCTTCAACTTCTTGTATTCCGAAAATTTATAATTGATTTAGTCAAGGATTTACACCCCTCCCTTATGGGCTCTCGCGTGAAAGAAAATCTTTTCTCGTACATATTCACAACCTTGATTGTGATTCATTATAAACCAACCTTCAAGTCTCTCTACTCCCAACGTCAGATTAAAATCCCTTCGTCTCTTTCCATTAACCACTTTTTCATTCACATTCTTTTCAACTGAAATAACTATTAGCCTTATTTGCTAATCTAACATTTTTACTAACGGGATAATACAGAGAACTGCACATCACATTATATAGTTTAAATAGCTTTCATACATCAATTTCCACACATATATATGTTCCATGCCTCTAATGGTTCTCCTACTATTTTACCTTATCACAGCGAACACTGTTTGCACAATAGTGTAGACCAGGAACCGAATAATTCCATCACTATTTGGCACTTTTTTTGTGGTGGCTGGACGTCGATTACTTCTCTACTTCGTTCTCACCATCGCTCTCTTCTCAATTTTTTCCGCTTTCGTCGATGTTTTGCCGCTTCTCTCTTTGATCTCGTTTCTTGTCGTAAGTCTTCTTCTAGCCTTCATCTCGTTCTCCCCTGATCTCTCCTGGGTTTAGCATAGGTATGACTACCGGGAGTATTTCGGGACTATGGTATACTTCTATGAGGTCAAATTTTTTGATTGAAAACTTAGAGGTAGTTAGGGTTCAATATGAAATCCCGATTGAGTATAGACTATCTATCCCGAGCTCGACCGACCGACTCCATCGACCTCCGACCGGGTGTGTAGCGTCTTTTATGGGCCAGTTTCTCAAATGTCTTCGGTTTCCTCTCCCGACCTTCTTTACTGCCCTTTCTAGATACTTCGGTATTCCTCTTCAATAGTTTGGTCCTAACGCTTTCCGCCAGATCTACGGGGTCATCATTATCTTCCGTTTGTATCATATCCCACTCACTCTTCGGGTTTTCCACTACTTTTTCTATCCCAAGAAAATGGAACCTAGAGTTTTCTTCTTTCAATCCTGAACGGGGAGTTGCTTCTTGGATGAGATGTCGACCTCTCATAAAGGGTGGAAGTCAAAGTACCTATTTTTGGAGCCCCCGACCCCTTTCTCATGGCCGGCCGAGTGACAGATGGAGATGCCAAAGGCTTCCGCCCTGGGACACTACAAAACAGAGGCGACATATCTACGGGCTGCAAGCATCTTATCCGAGCTGTGGTTTGATGTTAAGAAGCTTATTGATGAAGGACTTCTTTACTTGTTCGGCCTGAGCCCCATCGAAGCGAAGCTGCAATTTTCTTTTGGTAAGATTTATACTTTTACTTCATATTATTTCTAACTGAGGACTTTCCTTCTTTTGCAGCTCAGACGATGTGGAGGGCTTCAGTCAGCCAGACTCTAAAGTTAACCAGCGCCGAGCTAGAGGAAAGGGCGTCCGAGTTGGCGGGTGAAGAACTGACCTGCTCCTTGAGCGATACGGCAGCCCACATGGACGAGCTTCCGCCGCCCCGCCCCGCCCATCGATGGTCACAGTGCCTATGTCTTCTAGGGAAGCCAGCCCCAGCCCTCACCCGACCCCTCAGCTCACACGGAAGAGACGTTGACCCATTGATTCATAGGCCGCCGGGCGGGCGTTTGAAGGCTCCCAAACTGTAACTCCAGGTGCTTGCTCATTGGAGACGGTTCCCTTGCCTCTCTGGTCTTCTACCCCGGCTTCACCAGACTGGGATCCTGTGGGACGGGGTATCGAAAGCGAGAGTACCCGTGTAGGGCGACCGGTTACCTTACCGGACTTCGTGCCCCCTGCAACCATGATTTCCCCGAGCGGGGAAGGCACAAGTCGGTCGGATTAGGACATAATGCTCAAACTAAAGGGACGAGTCATGAAGGCCTATACGTACTCGAGCGGGATGTGCCAGGATAAATCCACCAACCGCCTGATAGACTCATTCACTACCGACTTGACGGGGGTAAGGGACTGATTTACTACAGGTTGATTTCCCAAGTAGCTGACCATGAGTCTTAATGTAGGTTTAGGTGGAAGGAATGACGATGCTTTCCAGGGTTGACAATCTCCTCCGTCGATATCATGCCCAACAAGCTCGAATAAGCGAGATGGAGGCTAAGCAGGCCCCTCCATTTGAAGATTTATCCGAGTTGAAGTCGGAGGTGGAGAAATTGCATTTTGAGGCACAACTCAAGGAAGCACAACTAGAGAAATCGGAAGCGGTCCGAGCCGAATGTGAGTCCCGGACGGAGGAACAAGCGAGTCAGGTTTCCGAGCTCAGGGAGGCCCTCAAGAAGGCTAAGTCCCTCGCATTGTCAAAGAAGAAAAAGAAAGAAGAAGCACGAGCTGAATTGAAGGCGAAGGCCAATGGATGGAGGGAGAAGGATCTCCAAGCCTAGCTGGCTGGAAAATCTGCCTAGTTGGTGGCTCTGAAGGCTGAGCTAGAAGCCTATCAGTTTGGTGAGGAGGAGTGCTAGGTGACCAAGAGAGCTGACTATTTGAAGTCCCAGGAGTTTTACAATCAACTCAGTCTCCTGACAGTCAAGATGTTCCAGTTCGGGGCTGATGGAGTGATCCAGTAGCTACGTGATGCTGGGCATCTAACGTCCGATCTCCCATGCAACTTCATCGGTCTTGACAAGATCTTCGACAACATCCCCCCCACCCCCGATGCCTTTGATGGTTTCGTGTAACTATTGTAGGCCTTTTTTTGTATCCTCTCGAGCTGGAATGCAATCATCTTTTTCCCCCGCTACTTTCTCACATATATAATTTCAGAAATTTGAAAAACCAACCTAATTTGAGAGTCATTCAATTGGTGAAAATCTTCTGCCCTTAGAGACTGGTGAGTTCCGAGCGAGGAAATAAGCGATCGAACGACATACATTACACCTCAATCCCGGATCAGGGGGAGTTCGGAGCTTTAACAAAGATCATCGACCCTCGATCAGGGGGAGTTCAATGCTTTAACAAAGATTCTCAACCCCATATCAAGGGGGAGTTCGGTACTTTAGTGGAGATCTTTGACCCTGGATCAAGGGGGAGTTCGACGCTTTAACGGAGATCCTCGACCCCGGATCAGGGGAAGTTCGGCGCTTTAGCAGAGATCCTCGACCCTGGATCAGGGGGGAGTTCGGTGCTTTAGTAGAGATCTTCGACCCTAGATCAGGGGGAGTTTAATGCTTTAGCGGAGATCCTTGACCCCGGATCAGGGGGGAGTTCGACACTTTAGCGAAGATCCTCGACCCCGGATCAAGGGGAAGTTCGGTGCTTTAAAGGGGATCCTCGACCCCGGATCAGGGGAGAGTTTGACGTTTTAGCAGAGATCTTCAACCTCGAATCAGGGGGGTGTTCAGAAGCTGTATTGGAATCTGAGCTTTTTCATTCATGAACAATTTTCATATCGTAATATAAACATTTCGGGAAGGATACTTAAGACCCTTGAGTTCGGTAGGGTTGCAGGCGATTTGTTCTCCACGGATGGTCGAGTTTCTTTCCATATGGGTCCTGCAAATAATAGATCCCGAGTTCAGCTTGGGAGGACTTTATACGACCCTCCCCATTGGGGCTCTAGCTTGTGAATGTCGCCAATCGGCTTCACCTTCCTCCAGACGAGGTCCCCGACCTAGAAGGTTTGAGGAATGACCCACTTGTTATAGGTTTGATGCATCCTCTGATGGTAAGCCGTTAGACGAGCGATGGTCTTTTCCCTGATTTCGGTGATGAGGTTCAGCTCCAAAGATCATTGCTCGGCATTATCCCCATCATACGTGCTCCAGCAGATTAACTCCTCTCCCACTTCTACTGGTACGATAGCTTCTCCACCATAAACAAGGTGAAAAGACGTCAGGCTGGTGCTCTCTCTTGGCGTCGTTCGGTATGCCCACAGGATGCTGGGCAACTCTTCAACCCAACTTCCCTTCACACGGTCTAGCTTGACCTTAAGCCTTCGCATAATCTCCCGATTGACCACTTCTGTCTTCCCGTTGCTCTACAGATAGGCGACTGAGGTGAAGGATTGTTGAATGTCGTATTCTTCGCACCACCTTCGGAGCTTTCGCCCTTGAAACTAGCATCTGTTATCGGAGACTAGCTTATGTGGGATGCCGAATCGGTAGATTATATTTTTTCACAAGAATTTTAGGATGGCTTCTTCCGTTATCCGCGCTAGGGCTTCTGCTTCTACCCACTTTGAAAAATAATTGACGACCACCAGGAGGAACTTCTTTTGCTAAGGCCCGGTCGATAATCCCACTATGTCCATTCCCCATTGGTCGAACGGGTATGAGACGGTTGATGTCTTTAGAGACTCGGTTGGGCGATGCGGTAAATTCTGATGTCTCTGACATGAAATGCAACCCGCCACGATTTTTTTCGTGTCAGCTTGTAGGGTCGGCAAAAAATATCCGACTAATAAGACCTTTTTGGCGAGCATCCGACCTCTAATGTGATTTTCGCATATGCCTTCATGGATTTTCTTCATAACATAATCAGTTTCGTATGGCCCAGGCACTTTGGGAGCGGTCAGAAGAAGCCTCTCTTGTATAAGAGATCTCCTATCAAGGTGAATCGAGCGGCGCGTCTTCTTAGGAGTCTAGCTTGCTTGACTTTCGGAGGCACGGTCCCGAGCCGTAGGTAAGAGATAAAAGGTGTCCTCCAGTCAATCGCCATTTT
Source organism: Hedychium gardnerianum (assembly GCA_038050645.1). NCBI lineage: Eukaryota > Viridiplantae > Streptophyta > Magnoliopsida > Zingiberales > Zingiberaceae > Hedychium > Hedychium gardnerianum. Next base: position 2,998,493 of record JBBUKS010000104.1, on the reverse strand, counting down.
GTCATTGCGGACATACTCAATCTGTGAGATGAACAGGTTCTGAGAGATGGGTTCATCAATCGTCCATGTAGACAAGGAGCTGGCCATTTTGGCAAGTTCGTCTACTTTTAGGTTGTCTGTTCGGGGTACCTTTTGAATGAGTACTTCTTGGAAATTTGATTTCAATCGCTCGAACACCTCGGCATATTCCTTAAGGTGGTCATTATTTATCTCGAAGCTTCCAACCAACTGGGAATCAGAATGAAGGATAAACCTAGTCGCTCCTACCCGTTTGGCCGCGTGCAGACCAGCCAACAAAGCTTCATATTCGACCTCATTGTTGGAGGCTCAAAAATTGAGTAGGATAGATAATTGGAGTATATCTTCTCATGGCGAGATCAGCAAAACTCCCACCCCACTATCTTGATGGTTTGCTGAGTAGTCCACGTAAATCTTCCAGGTTCCTTCTGAATCCAGGCTCAACATCTCCGTCATGAAGTCTGCTAAGGCCTCGACCTTGATGGACATTCGGGGCTAGTATTGAATGTTGTACTCACTCAGTCCGGTGGTCCACTTTATCAATCTTCCCGAAGCTTCGAGATTTTTTAGCACGCGGCCCAGCATGTTATTCGTCAGGACGGTGATTGGGTGGGATAGAAAATAGGGTCTCAGCCGATGGGCTATTAGAGTTAACTCTAAGTGTTAATTTCTCCAAAGGGGTGTATCTCCGTTTGACATCCTTGAGTAAGTGGCTGGTGAAGTAAATGAGATGTTGTATACTATCTTCTTCTCGTATTAATGCCGACCCAACTGCTTCTTCACCCGCGGAAAGATATAGCCACAGCCGCTCCCCCATTACTGGCTTGGAGAGGAGCGAAAGTCAGGACAGGTACTCCTTGAGCTCTATAAAGGCTTGGTCACAACTTCCATCCCACACAAACTTGGTGGCCTTGCATAACACCTTGAAGAATGGAAGACTCCGGTCTACCAATCGGGTAATGAATCGGGAGAGAGCCATGATGCGGCCGATCAGTCTTTGTGCTTCCTTGAGATTGCAAGGAGGGGTCATGTCTTGTAGCGCTTGTACTTTCTCCGGGTCAGCTTCAATTTCCCGCTCGGTGACTACATAGCCGAGGAAGTGGCCACTCTTGATGCCAAAGAGACATTTGCTGAGGTTCAGTTTGAGCCCATATTGCCTCACCGTCCTACAGGCTTCATCAATATTTGAGACGAGGTCTTCCGTTCGGCTTGTTTTGATCAGGATGTCATCGATACAAACTTCGACATTCCAACTGATCTGGTGTTTGAACACCTGATCCATCAATCGTTGGTACGTAGCCCCTGTATTCTTTAACCCGAACGACATGACTGTTTAACAAAAAGTTTAGCCCGAAGTGATGAAACTAACATTTTCTTGATCCTCTGGGCCAAGGGAATATGATGAAAACCTTGATAGGCATCCATCGTGCATATAAACTCACACCCAGAGGTCAAATCCACCAGCTGGTCGATCTATGGCAAAGGGTACAGTCTTTTGGGCAGACTCTGTTTAAATCTCTGAAATCTACACACACCCGCCATTTACCATCGGGTTTCGGTACCAAGACGATGTTAGCCAGCTAGGTCGGGAACTGCACTTCCCGAATATGACCTGCTTCGAGGAGCTTAGCAACTTTCGCCTGGATTATCTGATCCTGGCTCGGCCCGAAGTGTCTTTTCTTCTGCTTGACCGCCTTCTCCTTAGGGATGACATTGAGTTTGTGCACCATTATGGCCGGTGACACACCTGTGACTTCCTTTGCCGACCAGGTGAAGACATCATGATTCTTCATCAAACAGGCCACCAATCGCTCTTTCAGCTCTGGTGGTAGGTCGGACGCGATGCGGGTGGTGCTATTGTTTCGCTCAGGGTGGATTTGATCTCTTCTTTGTCTTCTTCCGATCGGGACTCTCGCTCACCTTGCACAATGTTAACTTGGGATTCAACCGCCCGATAGACTCTTCTTGAATCGACTTGGATGATATCGACATAACACTTTCGAGTGGCTGATTGATCACCTTTAGCTTCCCCTATTAGCTCCCAAATGGAGAATTTTACTTTCTGGTGATACGTGGAGACCATCGCTTGGAAAGCGTTTAACGTCGGTCTTCCTAGAATGACGTTGTAAGCGAATTCTGCGTCCACCACCAGAAAAGGGGTTTGCCTAGTTCTTTCTTAAGGCTCCTTGCCCAGGGTCAATGACAAGGTGATTTGGCAGAGTGACTGAACCTGATGCCTTATGAACCCGAACAGAGGAGTAGCTATGGGCCGGAATTCTTCATCGTCGACTTGCATCTGATCCCAAGCTTTCTTGAAGATCATGTTGACAGCGCTACTGGTATCCATGAAAACCCGCCTTACATCGTAGTTGGCTATTAAAGCCTGGATCATCAGAGCATCCTCATGGGGCGCTTCAACTCCTTCAAGGTCCTGAGGCCCGAAACATATTAAAGGGCCTCTTCGTTGGTTGGTGCTAACTGCATAGCTTTCTAGTCGACGGTTGTGGGCCATGCGGACCTTATGAGAATCCTCATCCGTGGGTCCCCCCGATATCATGCTGACAATTCCACGAACTGGTGCTTTTCCTTTCTCTTTTGCTCGGTCGGCTTCTTGTCCAAGTGGGGACTCCTGGAGCTCTTTAGTAGGCGTTCGAGCTCTTTTCTTCGACTGATGGGCTCGCGCAGGACTGTGTCTACTATCTGGTGAACGCTGCTCGGCTTCTTGTCTCCAATCTGGGGAATGACGTTCGGCCATCTGCCTTTGATCTGGGGAAATCCATTCGGAGGCAGACCTCCCCTTATTGTAATGGTAGTAATCTTTAGTTGTGTAACTTCAACTCTGATGATATGTACATAAATGATCCATCTGTTGGTGTAATTTACACTAATAGTCTAATCCTAGATTTTAATGTATGACAACAGGTTAAAGTTAGACTATTGATATTTAACAAGTTGAGCTAAGTGTGCAGATTAACTAACTTGATGGATCTAGAGGACCAGACACCAAGCTGAAGTCCAGATGTGCGATTCTGACAAGAAGTCCAGCTGGGTCAGAGAGAACCAGACAGTTGGTGGGAAGTCTAGTCGGGTCAAAGAGGACCAGATGATTGACTGAAGTCCGGATGTGGAATTTCGATAGAAAGACCTGGTGGGTCAGAGATCAAACATTGAGGAGGTTACTCGGCAATCGATAAGTGAGGTAAGAAACTGGAGGAGCGAATCCAATGAGGACGAGTCCCCTGTAGGGACTTAGATGCTAGTCTAACTTAGGTCCAAAGTGGAATACTAAGTTGAGACCATGATTAAATCCTGATCATGGTAAGATAGGATTTAAGTCATAATTACATGCACTTATTAGTTTATTCTAACTCTGTGTTGTAGAAAAACTAACATTTTGCAGAGTTGGAATTTACACTTGTTCGATCGATCGAACAGATCTATCAGTCGACCGAACATAGTGAAGATCAGCAGAATTCAACTCTTCGTTAAGAGGTTCAATCGACCGTAAGTCAATGATTAGTCGACCAAACTATGGGATAAGATCATCGAGTTGATTGGACTAGATAAGATGAGGGAGAATCAGAGGATCAGTCGACCTAACAGAGAGGTTTAGTCGACCGATCACAAGTTTTATCCCGAAGAGGCAACATTTGGATGGGTAGCTCGGCTGATCCAGAAGGATCTGTCGATCGATCATGGAGGATCAGTCAACCGATAAAGTTCGAATCGTGAAAACTGATCCCGAGATCAGTGGATCAGATCAGGTTCACCTTCACTATAAAAAAAGGGGTTTCAAAGCTCAAGGAACAATGAATTTTCTCAGAACTCTCCTCTCGACTCTCTGCGCTAGAGATCACGCTGAAGCAACATTCTGCACTGAGACCTTCACCAACACTCAAGCCAACATCACCATTATTCTAAGTGTTGGGTAACAAGTTTTTATTTATTTTTCTTATACTTGCTTAAGTTG
>JBBUKS010000104.1:2977039-2994052 GCA_038050645.1 Hedychium gardnerianum | reverse complement strand
CATCCAAAGGATCAGTATTCTAAGGCCCGCTTCTCATTGGAGGGAAAATTCCCTACAATGCGCCGTAGCTGAGATTCAAACCTTAGACCCCTTGATTATTCATAGGAGGGCCTAACCATCGCACCATTGCCCCGGGGGCGAAAATTGCACTTCAGAGGCTCTCTAGCTTGTGGTCTCTGACATAATTTCTGACTAATCCTATGGATATGGCTTTTTTTTCACTACAACTCATTGGACCATATTAACCTATAGGTTGTATACTATATCATTTCTAGGATTACTCAAGTTTAATATCTTGCTTTAGATACCCTGTCCATTGTGTTTGTGCACTAAACCAACCTTTAATGTTGTTGTAAGACAAACTTTAATAGTGTAATAGGTCCAACATTAGTAAAAAACCCTCTATCTTGTTGCAGATCCTTTATCTTTTGTGTTTGTTTTGACCAAGATTTTCAAAACATATGACGCAGTTGATTAATTGCATTGAACATATGGGGTATTTAAGGGCATATGTGGCTGCTATTAATATATTAAAAAATATGTATCTAACTTAGTTATTATTTACAAAAATCAATGTTTAATAATTTACAAATTACATTTACAAATTACAAGCTACTAAATAGCTTAGAGTTTTATTCAATTTGATTTAGTTTAAATTGGTTTAATAGTACCATTTAAGATATTTTAACATACATTCATATAAATATAATACAAGTGGTCGCCCCTCGGGCTATGGTGCAATGGTAAAGTACTTTACCAAGCATCCACGGGTCAATTCCTAGCTGCGACGCATTGCAAATTTAATTTCCTCCGGTGGGAAGACAACCCTAGAATGCTAATTGCGGAGCGACGAGCTGTTTGCACTTCCGAATTTATCCTGGTGGTTGGTATAAAACTTCTGTGGGGCCGGGCCGGTCACTTCTAGGAAGAGTTGGATACCTAGAATACATGTCCTTTCGAAAGTTTTTGACCACTGTTACTACCTTATCTAGTGACATCGATAGAGCCCTTAGTACAACAAAAGTATATGAATTGCCTCCAAACTGCATAATCATCTTCTAAGAATTGGGCTTTGATTTCCTATTAATTACCAGCCAATTTTCTTCGAATTTCTGGCACCACCTCATAGTAGCTGAAGGCTCTATTCAAGGGTTCAAAGTGATTGAAAGGATATTTTGCCTAGATTTTAAGGTTGCTTTTCCCAAGGAGGCTATAACATCTCATTTAACATTAGGTTGAAAACTATGGAATTTTGACCTTCCAATAAGGATGGAAGAGAAAATTCTTCTTTGTTTCACACTGCTCTTGGTTGTTTTCCACCTAATGGGCTGACTATGACTCAATATTTATCGGGCTTAGTATGGAAAAACAACTCAGTTCTAGCAATTTGTTCAAGAACACTTCTTTCTTTCTCAAGAATCTATGTAAAGAGAAATAATTAGGGGGTTATGTAAGGTTGGAACTTGTAACGTACTGCCACTTTGACTCTCTAACCTCCTTTCTCTTGTATAAATTGTGACATCTAGTGTTGACTACTCAGGGGAAGCTCTCTCTAAGACTTCCCTAAGGAGACTCTTATCGTGGAATTTATTGTTGGTGCAATCGTCCTTAAGTCAAGGTTGACCAAGTTTATTAAGCTCGGGTTGGCTCGAGCTTTAGTTTAATGTTTGGATAATATGTGAGAAAGAGGTCAAGTAGGTCAAGGTTAATCGAATACTTGATGATGTGAGGAAGCCCTAACTGAGGTTAGGCAAGGAAAACCCTAATTGACATTAGACAGGGTGGAAGTCTATCGAGTGACCGGGAAGTCCCTAACTGGAGGTTAGGCAAATGGAAAGTCCTAGCAGGGCTAGGCGGTGGAAGACCTAGTTGGGAACTAGGCAATGCAAGTCCTAGTGGGACTAGGCAAATGGAAGACTTAGTTGAGAACTAGGCAAGGGAAATCTTAGCGGGGCTAGACATTGGAAGACCTAGTTGGGAACTAGATAAACCTAGTTGAGAACTAGATAAACCTAGTTGGGAACTAGGTTAAGTCTAAGGTGGGTTAATTGAGAGCTGAACACTTGCACGAGTGAGAAAGTCCTAGTTGAGAATTAGACAATGCTCCTAGCGGGGCTAGGAGAGGGAAAGTTCAAGTGAATCAAAGGTTGACCGGATACTTGGTGAAGAAGCCCTAACAGGTCAAGGTTGACCGGATGCTAGGCAACGAGAAGCCCCAACGAGTCACGAATGACTTTAGAGCTGAGCAAAGAAATCCTAAACTCTGAATTAGAGTTTAGGGTTGGGCAATCGATTGACCCAAAGTCGATCGTAATTGATTGGAGTTATTTTCGTGTGAGAAAAGACTGAGAAATGAGAATCATTGATATGGAAATCAATCAATTGATTCCATATCAATCGAATTGATTTCCATATCAATCGACTGATACTCGCGTGTTCTGTTACGCCAAACTGTAGAGTAAAGAAGTGAGTGAGACTTGCGTGCTCTGTTTAACTGATGGGATCAGTGGATTGATGTCGATTTGAAAGGTCCAGAAACGAGTGAGACTCGTGTGATATGCTCGGCTGATGGGATCAATCGACTGGGTCTGTACATCAATCGACTGATGTCGATTTGAAGAGTACAGAAGCGAGTGAGACTTGCATGTTATGCTCGATTGATGGTCTCAGTCGACTGATGTTGTACATCAGTCGATTGATGTGGAACTGTGGAGCACAGAAGCGAATGAGACTCGCGTGCTTTGTTCGACTGATTGATGTTTGACATTAATCGACTGATGTTTAAATTAGGGTTTAATTGATGGAATCGGTCGACTGATGAGTTGCATCAATCGACTGATGGTGGTCAAACAAGCCAAGAGAGAGCCATTTTGTAGGAAAATCGGCCCCGACTTGAAGGCTATAAAAGAAGATTCTTGAGGAGATTTTGGGGGCCGGTTCTTGATGATTCTAGAGCGAAGTGTTGTTGCATTTCCGAGTCGGCAATCCAAGAAAGCGCTCAAAGCAAGATTCATGTAAAGTTGTTTGTATTCATTATATTTGCTTTCATTTCTTGTTGTATTTCTCGTGTTCGAGATTGTACGAGGCTTCTCCGCCTCCTGGAAGGGGATTTTCATAGTGGAGCTGTGAAAGAGAGTCGGACCCTTGGATTAGTCACCTCAAGGAGGTGTAGACCAAGTAAAATAGAGGTATTAGCATTGCTTCAAGTTTTCCGTTGCAAATCAACAAGCGATTGAAGCTATTCAAACCCCCCTACATGTCCTAACACTTATGAGGTGGGTTCCTTGTATACTTCAACTCCACTCCCAAAAATTTCAGGGTCAAAACTATTGGGCCAAGATGAGAAAGTTCAATTACAAAATTTAATTTTCTATAATTTGAACATCTATTTACAGGATCTTGATTATTTATGTATTAACACGAATTGATTTAATGGAATATATAAAAGAATTAAGGTTACCCTTGTAGAGTGCTTTCAACGTCGGATCTACACTCCAAATCTCTAAGTCTTCTTTGGTGTTGTCTCATGACTTAACTCTGTAGTATCTTTTTGTATATGTGGGCACACTATATATATAAAGACCAAACGAAATTATTCTATATAATAATAATATAGAATAATTATATTCTTATCATAATTGGGTTGATCAAATCATATCATATTTAGAATATTATGATAATTTTTTTAAAAACTCCTTAGATAAAGATTTGATAATTAATTGTCGTCACTATCAAGTATCTGGCCATGTGTACAATACACGTGTCAATATTAGTCCAATATATTTTATTTTCTTCTACAATTTCGATAAATTATAATTCTTATAATTTATTCGAATCTCACTCGAGCCACCAAAGTGTCCCAAGTGAGATGCCTCATTACCTTCTATCTAATAATTAAAATACAATCTAAAACAAGTGCATAAAGAATAGAAACAATAGATATCTTGTAGAAATAAAGCAGCTCCCAAATCTTAAACTCAGCCTAATGCTAAAATGTAACCCTGAGTAGAGTATTATCCAAGAGAGCTTCCAGATCAAGGGTGAAAACTTTCTTATACTTCTAAAGACTCTTAATGTCCCTTTGACACTTAAGAATGATTAGGAGTAGTCAATTGGACACAATATTTTCATTTGGCAAAAGAAGCTTTTGAGTTGAATGATCTTTATTTTAGTCAACTAGTCACTAGTTGATTAGAGTTCAAATAAAAGTATTTGTGCCTAACACTAGACCCGACCACGGCTCAGAACCGTCAGTTCAAAACTGTCGGCTCAAATCCTCCTTCGGAGCCGTCGGTTCGGAACCACCGGCTTAACGGTTCGGAAAATATCGACCCTTAACCTTAATCTTCAAAGGCGCTTATGGTTTACTATTCAGAATTATCATTTACAGTTCGATTAACGGATTGTGACTGTTCAATATTATTTATTTATATTTTTTAAAAATATATTTAAAATTTCCAAATGTAGACAAATTAAAAAACTTCAATTTATTTAAGTTGTCTACTTATCCCCTTAAGGGTATAAGAGAATTAAAGCTCATATAGTTCGTCAATTCCTATAAAGGAAGTTTTGTATGTTTGATAGTAGTCTTCACCATATATATAATTTTATTATTGAACAAATTATATCCCTTGATAAATTATTATTGAACATATCATACAAGTTAAATTGTCTTAAATTGTCTCTATAAACTCAATAAGTTAGGTGTTGAATGGATAGAAAAAATAGAATAAGACCGATGAGTGACCTATTTAGAGAATTAAATGAGGTTAACAAATTCAATGTGTTAAAGATGGAATAGTCCTACATTAAAAAATTTAAGACAAATAGGTTGAAAACTTGACTTCAATAAAAAGGTTGAATAGTCCGGTATTAGAAAATTTAAAATAAATAAGTTGGTTTATATTGAATAACACCATTAAAATATTATATTATTAAATGAGAGATTCTCATTGAAAAAATCTTAACTAGTTAAAAAAAATAAGGGTTTTTACAAAAAAAAAAAATACTTATGAACCGGCTATAAATTGATGGTTCATCGTTAGTTGAATCGCTGGTTCAACGGTTCACTTTGGGCCCCAATCTTAATCGGCCCATCCAGGTTATGGTTCAGACCTATTAAATGGGGTCAACTAGTAATCGACCTCTTGACCCGGTTGCGGTTCTAGGCCGGGTTCGAATTGGACTTGGTTCATGGACAGATCTACCTAACACTTGTTCTAGTCGACTAGAACAAACTTAGTTGAATGGATAAAGATTAAATTGAGTAGGTTTTCGTCAACTAGAATAAAGGTTGAGTTGACTGGACTATCCTAGGTCAACCAAATAACTATATTTGGTCAACCTAGTAAGTTTCTTTGATTGACTTAAGGATTAAATAAATTGCTTTAAGGGGGATTTGTTAGGACCATGAGTGATGGTGATTGGATAGCTAGACAGGGAAGGTGAATAGTACTTAACCTGCAAATACAATTCTTACTCTTGCTAATGTCTTAGTAAGGCAACACAACCAAAATATACATAAACAAAGTCAATGCTAATAATATTGATATAACGTGGTTAGGAGTCATTCATACTCCACGACTTATGACTCTTCAACGAGTCACACTTGAATCCCTACCATGCGTTTCTTTCTCAAATACCTTATGAAGGTAAGATACCTTTTACAAAGTCGTACAAGAAGTAGGAATACAAACAAAAGCTTAGCAAGACAACAATAAATCTAAGAGATAAAATAGTATAAGGAATCTCAAAAGAAAATCATAATGTTTGCTCAAATTCACCAGCTCTCCGTGGTTCTCCTTATATAGCCTTCAAGTTGTCTTCAATTGTTACCTTTGTATTCTGCCGCAGACCAATTTGATCAACTATTCTCATGCTCACCTGATTCCCCGATCTGCTAACAAATATCTGAATCAACTCGGATGCACTCTAGTCCACTTTTCTCCTTGGCGACAACTAATTGAGTCAACTGTTGCCAACTTCAGTTCAGTTGATTGCTTGGCTTAACCACTTCTACCATTGAATGACTGTAGCTTTCCTCTACCCAATGAAAGGTCTTCTTTTGAACTATTAGGGGATTGGTCAACTTCCTTCCATTTCAATTAACTCATCTAGTCAACTGTCAAATTGACTGAGCTCCAAATAGTAACATTTTGTTTACAAGCTATCAAGCCTAAGTCAACTCATTAGTCGACTCATCTCACCAATTGACTAAGAACACCCTCCAATCAATTGGGACCTCAACTATGATTATTCTAATGATTAAGTCATTGCCTAAGTAACAAAAAAACTACCCTAAATCCAAAGTAAAGACACTCGAACTCTCAAATTTTGCCTTTTGCAGCTTAACTTCGCCCACAAGGTCATCTCTCATTCGGTCTTAAGTCCCTTGGATGCAATGAGCCTTCAACTTATGTCGCTATTATCCTTCACTCTTTACTTATGTAGCTTGTCTCCTTCCAACTGTCATCAATATTGCCACCTTGATGCTCGTCCTGTGGTCTCTCGAATGTCTTATTCTATCTTTCGATCTTACCGGACCTCAAACCATTGAGCCAACCAACTTGGTTCCATAATCTTCTCCAATATCATACAATCCTTATCCTCCTATAGTCCTTCAGATGCCTCATACAACTCCATTGAACCTCCAAACCATTGAGCATACCACATTGTCTGTAGTAAGTCATCATCCACACAGCCTCATTTAGTCACAAGCTCCTCAACTTCATTTGTGTTTTGCAAAGACAATGCACAACTTAATGCACATCTCAAATACAAAGGTAAAAACTAATTCAATTTTTACCTAACATATCAAAACCCAGTGCTGGGCTCAACCACTTAGGGCACGATTGCACTAACATAATTTAAGATCCATCTCAATTTATTGGACCCTTAACTATGATGTTCCAAAGAGGTCAAGTTCGATCAATTTGTTTTGATGCATTGGACAAATGGTTTGAATTAAATTTTCTATAATATTGATATGTGCATGAGTTTGCAGGGTATTGGTATAGTGTGCATGAAGCTCGTAGAGCTCATGACTTAACATAATCTAGTTAGTTGGTTTGGTGCTTGATGACTGACAGTTTGTAACGAGGTGGCTCAGAGGTGATTGAAGAAGGATGGTATGAGACATTTAAGGTATTGAAGATTGATGTAGAATGTTACTGAAGGCTAGAGGAGAAGGGGTGGGTGAATAGCTCTGACCTGAAAAATTCTTTCTTTTGCAAAGATAAAGATTAAGTGCAGCAAAAAAAAAGAAAAAAGAGAAACATTAAAGCACTAACAAAGATAATTTTAGTGGTTTAAAATTTGTAGTTCATAGTCTACGACCTATGGACTCTTAAGGCAAGCCACCCCTCGAAAATCCACTATATTTTCTCCTTGGATCCTTTTAGTCATTTACAAGTTTACAAGAATATGAAAAACCAACTATAGATAAACAAATATAAGCTTAAAAGTATAAATCTTAAGCTCTAAATAAGAAAAGGTATAGAAGATTTAAAACATGACAAAGTAAAGTTATGGAATGACTCGGAATTGTAGCCTTATTGTTATATGTTAAAGCTCCCTTTGCACCTCCTTTTATAGCCCTCCAAATAGTCATGGATAAGTTCCAATAGTATTTTTGCATTAATGTCAGTCGACTCACTTAAGCCACTAGGCGAATGAAACTTGGATTATGGGATCGGTATTTGCCAATTATTGTTTTCAATCAATTGCTTGTCTATTTAGTCGACTTGAATCCAACACTTCAACTTAAAGTCACATTAGTTGACACGTCTAGATAAGAACTTCTTCAAATGGTCTTTTTTTCTTTCAAATTTGAGCAATAACTTAGTCGACTAGGCAATTGATTGAGCGAAACCAAATAGAAACATTTTGATCACATCAAATTCAAGTTTGGTTAACTCCCTAGTTAACTCATCTTATTGGTCTACTAAAGTCAACTTCTAGACTGTTGAAGCATTGACTCCCTAAAACACATTATTTCTTGGTATAATCTTACACTTAAGTAAGAATCTACCTAAACATCAAAGAATAGGTCACTTGATTCTCACATCTCATTTAAGAGATTACCATTCTCAGCTTGACTTCGCCATCAAGGTTGTCTCCCACTAGGTTACTCGCCCTCTGATGCATGATGCATTGAGCCCATGACCCGCTCCTTATGTCATCCTTCATGCTTCACCTATGTAATTCACCTCCAACTGACTGTCGTCAAAATTACATTCTCAATGTTTCTCATCTTATGGTCCCTTGGATGTCTCAGCACACCTTGATCCAAACAAACTTTTGCAAACTTCATGCACACATAAGTTATATGAACAAACCTAACTAAAAATCTTCCCTTTTTAATGTTTGACAAACCATTTAAGTTCTACCAAAGGTAATAAAAAGTCAGAACCCTAAATAGGCTCCTCCTACACCTAACTTCTCCTTTAAGCTAGGAATTTTCTAAACAAGGTGATCAGATTAACTTACTTCTTTCCTTTCTCCTTGTTAACATAAGTCAAAAAATAGTGATAAACATTATTAAGTACACGCAATTGATCTAAAATGAAAAGGTAACACATAAATCAAAACATGTCTAAATTAAGTCTAATCATGCAGAGAAGTCCATTTTTAAACTTTATATTAGAGACTTTACTAAACTTTATATTAGATTTCAATCGGTTGTCTTAGATCAACAACAACCTAGAATCTTAATATTTCAACATAAATCATAAAAAATTCTAAAAATTATAAATTTTGAATGACATATATGCATCACGAAAATTTAATTTAGAAAAAAAACATCTTTTATAGAAGTCATCATATTTTCCAAATTTGATACAAAATTTCCTAAACATTTAGAAGTTATGAAATCATACCTTTTCTTAATAGAAGCGGGAGGCAATATGAAATGACTAAATTATAAAAATTTATAATCATGATCTATGGGCAAAGATGTACACTTGTAAATAAATTTGTTTTCCTGATGATTAGCCAAAAGAGTTAGTTTGCATGTTGAAAATATTGAGTCAACTTAATACATCATAATAAACAAGTATTGTGAGCCAAAATATCAATCCTAAACATCTCACCTTGGTTTCTAAATGTCTTAATACAAAAAGAATGTACTCCTTAGGTTAAATCTAATTTTTCTAAAGTGTTTCTAACAAAATTTCTTATGGTTGGCTTTTTCCAAAAATGTCTAAAAACTGGTGAATGATTGGGGCAACCAATAAATGTTAGGCCCAACAAGATTCACTAAAAGGCTTTTTGGAACTATCATTTATTCATAATCTTAATCTTGTTTTGATACGAGGAATGATACAATGGTAGGATTTTTCTTTAACCATTTCTTTATAGCTAATCCATTATTGTTGTGCTTTATCTTTGATTGTTAATAATCATATTCAGAGATTTAGAGCTATGCTAAATTGTTCAAGAGTTTTCTTTAAGGTTTCAATTTCCTTTCATAAAATTTCATTTTCTTTTTCAAAATCTTTGATTTTCAAATCTTTTTCACAAGAAAGATCATCAACTTTATCTTCTAAAATCTACATAGTTTTTCAAATGAATGTTTTTCATTCTCAATTTTGCAAAGATTTAGTTAAGGAAGAAATTGCATCTAATAATTGTTTGACTAATGTCTTACCATGCTGTCTAAGTCGTATCATTCAACTTCTCCTTGACTTGAGCTTTCTTCTTCGGATGAGGTGGATATGAGTTCATCTTCATTAGAGTTGTCAAACGGGCCAACTCGTGGCGGGGCGGGGTGGGCTGGGCCAGCCCGTTAAAAACCCGTCATATGGCAGGGCAAGCGGGCCAGCTCGCCATCTTGGCGGGATGAGAAATCTTCAACCCAACCCAACTCAAGGCGGGTTACGGGTTAGGCGGGCCAACTACGAGCCCGCAAAAAAATAAAGAAAATATAAAAAGGTTGAAATTTTTAAGTTTGGGTTGCGGATTAGGCAGGTCAAGCCCACGAGCTTATTGAGTTTTCCACTTTAATTTTAAATTTTGGAAAAAATAAATTCTCAACCTATGGGCCAACCCGAGTCTGCCACTGGCCGACTCGCACGGGTCGCGGCCTAGGCGGGTCGGTTTGCCTAGACCCACCTTAAAATGGGTTGATAAAATTTTAATCCAAACCGCTTAAATTATTTGGCGGGGCGGGCCAACCCGACGGGCCTAACCTAAATTGACGGCTCTAATCGTCATGTACGGTGAGAGCAAGAAAGTTCATTTGTTTCATCTCTTTCTCCTCTTCGAATGAAGTGTCATCCCACATCACCTTAATTGATTTCCTTTTCTTCTTTTTGACCTTCGACTTTTCTTTCCTGTTAACAATTTTAGACATTAATCTCACATTTGTCCTTCTTAGCATTTAAAGCACCAAATTTTCCATTTGTTCCTTTTTCTCGAGAATTCCTTCATGTTGTCATTCTTGTTAAAATTAAAATTTTGAAATGGTTTACCTACTTTTCTTAACATATATATATTTTTCTGACCTACATTTTTTTTGCTTGCTACAAGGGCTATCCCTCTTGATTTAGCCTTTTCTTTTGCTAACATTTGCATTATGGGATTCATGCAATGACATAGTATTTGGCAAGGTGAAATATGTCAACTTGACCCCCCCTCCACGACTGCCCACACTATTGGGAGGGAGTAAAACAGGAAATTAAAGTGAGTCACTATGTGGGAGGGTATATCCACGGTTTTTACCTGAATTCGACAAATCTTCCATATGGTGACTAACTCGGTCATGCCTTGGCAGCTCATGCGATGACATAGTAGAAATATATAGAAGGCGTCGATCATCGAAGCACATTGAGTTATTTGCAAAAATACAATTAGTGCATTCTAGAGGATCTCCCAATTGGATAGTCTCTCCAATGTTGACTAGCCCATTTACTATTTCCTTATATCTCATATGCATTTGTGCAACTAATTCCTTGTCTTGTGTATTTTAAAGGAGTGAAGTAAATCTCACTAAGCGAGTTTAGTTTCAGTAGTTCCTTCATGCAAGTTCACCAACTTTTACCATAGGTCTTTAGCTTAATAGAAAGCTTGACTCATTTTATCTCTTTCAAAGACAAATATTAAGTGTAGTAAAGTGCTAACAAAGATAATTTACGCGGTTCGAAATCCTAGTTTCTAATTTATGGTGTATGGACTCTTAAGGTGTCATTCCTTAAAAACTTACTATATTTTCTCCTTCTTGGATCATTTTAGAGGCAGAGAAACCTCGTACAAAAATTATTGTCAACCAACGACGGTAGATAAACAATTATAAGCTTAATCTCCTTTTTGGCCCTCCAATTGGCCATGAATAATCTTCAATATGTGTTAGGCGACTTACTTAAGCCACCAGTAGACTAAAACTTGGATCATGAGATTAATATTTGCCAATTCTATTGTTTCAAGTTGACTGCTTGTCCATTTAGTCAACTCAAAGCCACATCAATTGATTCTTCTAGATAGTCTTCTTTTTCAAATTCGTTCAAGAGCTCATTTGACTCATTGGTTGACTAGCAGCGAATGAACTTAAATATAAACCAAACAAAAAAAAAACATTCTAGTCGCATCAAATTCAACCTTAGTCGATTCAACCCATCATTCAATTAAAGTCAACTTTCAGAAGGTTAAAACATTGACTCGAACCTTGAAACACATTGTTTCTTTTCGGGTCTTACGCCTGAATAAGAATAAACCAACACAAGTCATTCGATTCTTACACATTATTATGTGTAGCTTGACTTCATCACCAAGATTATCTCCTGCTAAATTATTTGTCCCTCAGATGTACTAAGCCCATGGCTCGTTCCTCATATCATAATTCATGCTTTACCTACATAGTTCGCCTCCATTCAGTTGTCATCAACACTCTTACCTCAATGTTTCTCGTCTTATAGTTCCTCGGATGTCACATTCCATCCTTCTCCAATATCCAACAGTCATCGAGCTAAACAAGCTCTTGCAAGCTTCATGCTAATGTTTCTAGTGTTGATTTGTGTTGCTAGATATAGGCAATTTTTACTGTTAGATACACGATCGACACCGAATCTCTATTAACATGTATGTACTGGCCATACCACATGAGATTCCCATGGAAAACCCATGCTCACGACTGACACAAAAGGGATGGGAGGGGTGAGAGGCTATAAAAGCTCATATTGCATATCTTACCACTAACGAGCATTGAAGAGAGGCAACAAGCGATGGGGAAGGATCACATCCCTGCTTAAGAACAGTCTTTGATTCCAAGTCACCTCCTCCAGATTGAGCCTTGCCAGAGTCATCATCCACCGGAGGAGCTTTCTGTGCCCCTGCTTCCTCTAATTTTGTTATGCTTCCTTCATCTTCGAGGCAGCGGCAGCTCCTGCTTCTTCAACCTTCGCTGCTACTTCCTCCGTCTTCGGAGTGGCAGCGGCTAAACCATCGGTGGTGTCGTACTATTTCAAATACGTCTCCGCTTGCTCCACATACTTTCCGTAATTGCTTTCCTCGATCTTCATGTAGTGAGACACAACATCGAGCAAGTAGGAGGTCGCTCTGGTGGTGGTAGACTTGTAGACCTTGTTAGCGGCGCCGCCAAAGGCAGACTTGGTTGCGTCCGCCGCTACTTTGGCGTGGGAGAAGAGCTCGATCAGGTCAATCTACTCGTGCTCGTGGCCCATGGGAGTATCCGGATACGGGCTTGTCAATGCTGCTACTATTGGAGTCGCCGAAAGCGAAAGGCGGAAGCTTGCTGAAGAAAGAATCCATGAGGACTAACTACCAGAGGGGATGGCAAAGTGGGGAGATGGGTGGGGAATGAAATTTAAGCAATGCGGCAACTTCAAAGCAGATGCGTTATCGACCTTTTCATAGATAGCATTAATTAGGTTGATAAGAGGGTGTTTCCTTTTCAGACAATGCTCGATCTAGAAGCGAAAGCGAACAATGTTGGCTTTACGCATAGGCGGCTAAGGCCTATGCCTAGGGGCCATGTTTTTTTAATATTTTAATATTATTTTTATTTAATATTTTTAAAGAAAATGTTTCCTTTTAATTTTAATTTATTTATTATATTTTTTTAATTATATACCTTATTTTTTATAAAATCTAATCAATTTTTCCTTTTCCGTATTGAACTCTCAAAAAATGTGTGCCCTAGTAGCTGTCGGTGATCTCGTATCCTTCTCGGCTTCCGCCTCTTTCGTCGGTGTTCCCGTGCCCTTTTCTCATTAGTGATTCCGTGCTTTTACTCTCCCTGGCCGATGATACTCTCAAAAGATGTCCTTCTCCTCTCTTTTCCTCTGCCCCCACGGGCTAACACAGTTGGTTCATGTAAGGGGTTGTTGTCGATAATCTCTCGTCCTCGATGATTGCCTCACCCACTTGCATGTTGCGTTACTGTTGCTGGGCGAATCTCCTCGTGATTTTTCCTCTTTCAGAAAGTATGGGGTTGCCCTGGAGGGTTGCCAAGGTGCCGATTTCACCTTTTGCCATAGATAATCTCTCGTCCTCGCTTTTTCTTTGTCTTCCTCGATAATAACAAGAAGTATGAGTTCCTTATCCATTTGACGTAAAGTAAAATGCTAGTTTTTCTAAACATCAAATTGATTTTTTTTTCTTTTTTTATTACATAAATAAAAAAATGACCACTTTAAATTCTTTATATTTTTTAATGAAAAATTTAGGTTTTACATATGTCATGTCAGTTTTCATAGATTTTTATTAAGTATAGTATTTAACTTAGCATAGTTTTTTTTTTTAAAAAAATTGATTCTTTATATTTTCATGATTTCTAACAAAATTTGATACTTAGAGATAGTGCTGGGCTGGCTAGACTAGCCCTCGTGATTTACCTCCTCCGTATTGGTCCTGGGACGGACTGGCGGGGGCGCTGGGGGCGAGCGTTTCGCCTTTTGCCACAATTGAGAATAATCTCTTACATAATTTTTTTTAAAATTTAGTATTGCAAAAAGAAGTTTTTCAAAATTAAAATTAATAAAATTTTATTTATGTTCAACAAAGATTAAATAATTTAGCAATTTAGAAAAAAATTTATTATCAAAATTTGAATAATTAGTAATTTTGTATCTCAAAAATCTAGAAAAATAAATTTTTTAAAAATAAATATTTTTTAAAAATTTAAATATATATATTTTTAAATTTGTTGATGAGGGAAAATATTTAATTTTTTAAAATAAATATTAAAGGTCTATTTTTTTTTACCTAGGACCTCAAATTTAAATTTTATTAAGACGACCTTGATAGCAAATAGAGCAGCACTTTGGATGTAATACCTCGTTCTAAAGCAGTAAAAAATGTCGATCTCATTTTAAATGTTGCGAGTGATAATAATGGCATACACGACATTTAATATCATTTAACAACTCAATATGACATAGTTGTGCACATTATGGTATTAATATTTAGAGCTTTCCAAAGTAATCTTTTAAACTTTTTTTTCCAGTTACTTGTGTAGCAGGTTAAGTCGCAGAATGCATATATATATCAACCTATTTTAATATTTAAAAAGTTAAATATATTTAATAATTAAATGTAGTCGTGAAAACATGAGGCGCTTAAAATTAATTTAATATGAATAAGTATTGTCAATTTTTTTTAATATTTAAAAAGTTAAATATATTTACTAATAAAATACAAATATCTATCATAGCCTAAAGAATTTTTTTATTGTCTATTATATTTTTTTTTAAAATATTTTTACCATTAAATTTATTGCATATTAATTCTTTTTGTAAAAAGTTTTTTATTTACTCGATCCTTCCATATCTAAAGTACATTCCATCTTTTCCTAGATCTGTCCCTAGGAAGTGGGAGCAGTGACTACTATGAAATTGCGAGAAACTTAAAACATATATATCAAATTTAATTAATTAATGCTAATATATGTATATAAACTAAAGTATTTAATTTTAATTAAAAATACCAAAGTATTAATTAAAATATTATAATTAATAGGATTATATTTATTATACCTATTATAATTACTAATTATAATAAATAGTAATTAATATTACATTAAATTTTTAATATATTTTAAAAAATAACATTTAATTTTTTAAATATAATTTTAAATAATTGTTTTGAAAATAAGAATTTTTAGATATATTAAAAAAAATATCTAACCTAAAGAAATGATACTTTTTTTAGAAACTATTCTTAAACTCTTTAAATTACTATTGAAACTTTTTTAGAAAATTTTAAGAATTATTTTATTTTTACAACCAATTGTATTTCGAATTTATTTTATACCTTTCAAATATTTCTAAGATTAATTTTATATTTTAATAATTAAAATAATTTTATAATAAGTTCAAATATTTTTAAAAATTAATTATATATATATTTTAAAAAATATTGAAATCGTATCAGCATGACACGATACGATATCAAAATCATATCGGGTCTCTGTCACAACTCAAAATTGTAAACCTTGTGTACACGCGAGTTATACGAACAAACCTAACTTAAATCCATCGTCAAATTCAACAAACAATACTATCTAGCATGGCCACTATTTGTCTCACTGCAAGTGCATGTCTAATCATCAAGTAATAAAAATATCGATCCATAAGGATTGTTGATTAAGCACTAGTCAAGTTCGCAAATCAAGTTATCTCGATAATCGAAGGTTGATTGAAAGTTTGAGAACCAAAGTGGGAGAGAGTGAGTTGAGCGCTAGAGAGAGAGAGTTGAGAGAGAAGTTAGAGCGAGATCACTGAGAGAGAGTAAGCAAGAGAGAGAGAGAGAGAGTTGGCTTAGGGGGATGATTTTAAGATTTCGGTTTCACTATTTTGCTAGTTAATATCCTTAGTACATGTTCACTTTCTCTGTATGATCCCATGAAGATCGCACCGGAGTGCTTACACCATTTTCCTTCCAAATCTATTAAGTAGAAGAGGTAACATAGAAAGTTCGATGAAAGGACTACCCCTGTTACTAAGTGGCTCTCCGGTTATGCAATCTAGATTATACAAGTCACTTCCTAACATTGAAATGGTGAAAAACCATTAAACTCTAATTAGCTAATCCCTTTGGAGAATTGACCCATTTCAAGGCAACGATTCTAGAAAATCTAGTTAAAGGACTATCCTCTGTCACTAAGGGCTCCCCGGTCATATAATTCAAAGCATCTCCCCTACATGATTACCAATTCTTCATATCCATATGCATTCATCACACACACTTTACATCAAACACATACTAGGCACAACACACATGGAACATGTCATAAGCACTTCATAGAATAAGGAAATTAGCATATCCATAATTCATACATCAACATCACATCATAATTACTTCTTACATCCTAGAATTCGGAGGACTACACCATAGCAAAGGAAATATACCCAAGAGATAATGAAAATAACAATCTACAATTCAATACATGAAATAGAGATAAGAGAAGACTTATCAATGTGATGCCGGTGTCTTTGGGAGAGTCTCCTTGCTCCGGAGATGGACGGATCGTCGAGATGGATGGAGATAGTAGCTCTAGGGTTTCCCCCCTAAGGGGAGAACCCTCTCCCAAGGAAAGGGGAAGAGCCCCAAACCAAAAATGGATTAAAAGAAGGGTTTCTTGACCCTTTTATAAGTCCACACGCCCTTGCCACATCGCTACATGGCCGTGCGCATGGTCGTCCCATGGAGTCTCCAGGAAAAAGATACGGCTATGCCTTTTGGCATAACCTGGCCATGGCAAACAGACTGAAGGAAGACACGGTCGTGCCTTTTGGCATGGCGTGGCCGTGGAAGCCTCTGGTTTCTTCAAGTGGAAGGTTGAACATGAGGCACGGTCGTGCCTTTGGACACGGCCTGCCTATGGGAGGTTCTGGTCCAACTACTGATGAAGCTTCTGAGGAGGCACAACCGTGCCTTTCGGCATGACCTGCCTATGGGAGGTTTTGGTCAAGCTGCTGATGAAGCTGAGGAGGCATGGTCGTGCCCAAGGCACGACCTTGCTTGGTTTGGAATGACCTGATCGTGTCTTGAAGAGGCACG
>JBBUKS010000104.1:2929674-2943473 GCA_038050645.1 Hedychium gardnerianum | reverse complement strand
TGTTGATGCAAAATGTTAATTCTCCTACTAGGCAATTGGCTCATAGTTTGTTCCCTAATGTTTCTTCCTTCTTCTATTTGAATTTCTCTTATGCTTGCACCTTTTTCGAGGATATGCATGCTTTTACTTTGTAGTATCCATCTGTTTCCTGGAAACATATTTTCATCTACTGTGGCAGGTTTGTAGTTTGCAGTACATAGTAATAACAACTTACCCCAATTTTCAGCCTTTAAAGCCGGTTCGGTTCTTTATCTTCAATATTGAGAGAGAGATGGGAAAAAGTGGTTAAGATGGGTATAGTTAACAAGAATCTTTATGGTTTGGTTGGGTAAGTTTTGGATTAGTTATGCACAGCAGAGGAGACCTAAAAACATTTAACAAAATATTAAAATATTTTAGTACACAAGGTTTAATGGTGGAAAAAGATCATGTATCTTAACTTCATTGTGGTCACATATTTATAGTTTTCAACATCATCTTCCTTGAGCTATCACTTACAAGGTGCCAGACTATTAATGAGTTCTTGTTTTTTACATTTTATATATTGTTTACCGCATACATTTAAATAATTTAAATTGTACTTATATCTCATAGGTCAAATTACAATTTTACTTGCTACAATGTGATAATTTAACTATGACTGTCAGTAAATTGACAAAATTAAAAATACTGAAAGCTGATTTATTTAATCAATATCTCTAATGACGTAGCCTTAATACTCAGACGAATGGTGGGCTGAATCCTAAGTAACCTAGCTCAGATGGTTGAGAATAAGACGGCTTCTTTTTTGTGTTGTAACTTAGTGGCTTGACCAAGTCAGCATTGCTGAATAGACAAAGTATTCTTTTTACGGATACTTTGCTTGGATGAATGTACAGCCAGTGTAGACCCACAAATGACATTAATTCTGCAAAATGCCTTCTCCATTGATTGCCAGGATACAACAGTTTTGACAATTGCACATCGAATTTCTACAGTGCTAGAGATGGATTGTATTTTAGTTCTTGACCATGGCATCCTGGTAACCAATTGCTTTATCACAGATGTAATTTAGAATTCAACTAGAAGTCAAATATGCTTTTCAACCATTTCTCATTAGGAAATAATGATGCACGCGGGTAGATAAATAGTATAAAAAATTTGGAAACTCTCTTTTCTGTTGGGTATAATGCATTTACCATCGAGGATGACTAGATGTACAAAGCAGATCAAATGGCTTGATACTGGAAACGAAAGGTGAATTTTGGTGGTTTTAGTATTTTTTTGAAAAAGAAAACTAAGGTAGCAGACTCCTATCCAACTAATCGTATTAGCTAGATTAATGACTTGTGCATTTTGGACGTATATAATGCTTCAGGTGTTACTGCTAGTTGTGGATCTTCAATAATTAATGACAGGCCATGGTACTTTCCATTACTGCTTTGATTTATCTGCAGGTTGAGCAAGGTAATCCATGAGATATTGTCAAAGATGAATGCTCTAGGTTCTCAAAGTTTGCCAAAGCATTTTCTATGTAACCTAGTGATGCTGCTTTAAAGCAAACGAATCCCTCTCTTCTACTCATAACAAGTCTTTATGCTTCTGTCATCAGGTAGTAGATTAACATGAGCACCTTCTGTATCTAATTTTTCTATTTTAGATGTTGAGTTTATTAGGAGCCTAATTCATACTAGAAAATTCATCTATAGTTTCCAAAAACTCAACTCAAAAGCAACTTCGCATACAACAATCTTTGTGGAAACATCCTACAGGACATTTCTCGAAATCTACAGAGAAGGTACCAAGTGTACGGACGATAACAACTAGACTACCTTGTTTCAGAATGCCTACTTCAAAGCTTTTAATGCAGCATGATGTTAACAGATTGTCTCATCATATTTTCATACAAAAGGTAGCGTATAACAAAATGAAAAGTGTTGGTAAAAATACTTGCATGATTCTAGAACCGCAATATCCAACTAATTTGAGGGGAGCATACTGTGTTTCTTTTGTTAGTTAATGAGGGGAGCATACTGTAATCTCTATCTTGGCCACTACATTTTATTGGTGTATGTTTTTACTAACTTTGTTTCTCGTTGGTAATGCAGGACAAATATCCTTATTCTCTTTCTTAACCAAGATGTCAATCTTCTTCGGTCCTATGCCCTTCAACAAGAGTGAATCACCATTCTCAAGATGCGGGACAATTTTGTGATCTCGCCAACGAGGGTCATCTTCTAAAGTTCTTCCTCAGCCTCGTGTGACTCATCCTTCAGCCCCATTGAGAGATTGGTACCTTTATTTATTTGAGGTCAATCATCCCTTGCATTTTTTTATTGCGATTTTGGTTTTACCTTTTGTCGTCTAAATCCTTGTAGTTTCTTCTCTATCCGATCAGAGCTATTCTAGGTTTGATTTGGCAGTGTGACTATTTCCTTTGAGATTTGAATGTAAGTTTTTATTTCCATTTGATTGGGGATTTGGGCAGTTGATAAGTAGCTTGTTTCCCAATTAGGTTACAGTAGGTGTTGATTTTGTTTCTTATGGTTTAGTCTTGTATATCTTCGGAAATCTCATCCAATCAATTTGTGCAAAAAATAAGGTAAAGAACTTGGCATGCCTATTGTTTTACTTGGCATGCCTATAGCAAGAGGTAGATTTTATTTCTAGAATGAATCAAGAAATTGTCCAAAATGTTAGGGTCCTTTAAGTGAATCAAAACTCTTACCACCATTGTCATGGTGCTCCTTATGTAGATTTGATTATTTTTGGTTATTTTGGTAAAATTTTCTAGTTAATAATTAGATAACATTTATTGAAAGTTGTAGAGTATATTTATTTATATCTAATTCTAATATTTTTTTCTTTGTGAAAAGAGTAGTTAGGGGAATTGAAAGAATGTTCACCCATCATAAATTAAAAATCACACCTCACGTAATAGTGACAGAGATGTAGTATTAATGCTAGACTATATATCTAGTAATGGTAAGGGTAGTGTATTAATGACCCAAGAATGATAAACCGAGCTTCTTATCATCATCATCATCAACTAGTGCTATAATTTCCTACTTAGCGGTCATCACTAACCAAACGTGACTCATTAGCATGTATCTGATTTTATTTTTTTAGCTTAGCCAATCCATCCCATAAAAGCATTCCTTCATCTCTTGACTACTATCTTTGTTTTTGAATATGATGCCTTTATGAGCTAATTGAATCAACCATAGCCAACCGCGTTCAATATTAAATTTGCTTCTTATTAAGTTTCAACCATTAGGGTCTTTAAAGAAATAAGAAAGAATATCTAGTTCAAATAAGTCAATCAAGCAGTTAAAGCTTTATATTATTCTATCTCACTCTGCTCTTTGTTGAGATTTTAAAGATTATTCTTAATGCATGATTTGATGAATTACTTTAGGCCTTACAGGACTTATTAGACAATCATTTGAATAATTATAGAGATGTTTCTCGTATTTATGGGAATTTGGGACTTGGGTCCTAAAAAAGTTTCTTCTATCAAAACGGTTAGAGGTGACGCCATCGATATATCCTCGGGCGGGATTGGAATTCTTATCTAGACTTCTCATTATTATTCTAGTGTTCTTGATTATCTGATATCATCGACATATTCTCGGGTGGGATTAAAATTCTTATCTTATCAGACTTTTTAGTATTATCTCAGTGGTCTTGGTTTTCTGATATCATCAGCATATCCATTTAAATTGTTATCTTATCAGATTTCTCAGTATTATCCTAGTGGTCTTGATTTTCAAATATCATCGATATATCCCCGGTTGAAAATTGGGACTTGGGACGTAAAAGGGTTTCTTCTTTCAAAATGGTTAGAGGTGACGTCATCTGCATATCCTCGAGCGGGATTGAAATTCTTATTTTATCTGACTTCTCAGTATTATTCTTGGTTTTCTGATATCATCTACAGATCGGGATTGGAATTCTTATTTTATTAGACTTTTTAGTATTATCTGAGTGGTCTTGGTTTTCTGATATCATCAACAAATCCATTGAAATTGTTATATTATCAAACTTCTAAGTATTATTCTAGTTGTCTTGGTTTTATGTTATCATCGATATATCCCTGGGCGGAAATTGAGACTTGGGTTCTAAAAGAGTTTCTTCTTTCAGAACTGTTAGAGGTGACGCCATCGACATATCCTCGGGCAGGATTGGAATTCTTTTCTCATTTGACTTCTCATTATTATTCCAGTGTTCTTGGTTATCTGATATCATCGACATATCCCCGGATGAGATTTAAATTCTTATCTTATCAGACTTTTTAGTATTATCTCAGTGGTCTTGGTTTTCAGATATCATCGATATATCCCCAGGCGAAAATTGTGACTTGGGTCCGAAAAGGGTTTCTTCTTTCAAAACTGTTAGAGGTGACGCCATCTACATATCCTTAGGCGAGATTGAAATTCTTAATTAATCAGACTTCTCAGTATTATTCTTGGTTTTCTGATGTCATTGACAGATCGAGATTGAAATTCTTATTTTATTAGACTTTTTAGTATTATCCCAGTGGTCTTGGTTTTCTAATATCATCAACATATCCATTGAAATTGTTATCTTATCGACTTCTCAGTATTATCCTAGTGGTCTTGATTTTATGATATTATCGATATATCCCCGAGAGAAAATTGGGACTTGGGTCCTAAAAGAGTTTCTTCTTTTGGAAATGTTAGAGGTGATGCCATCGACATATCTCGGGCGGGATTGAAATTCTTATCTTATTAGACTTCTCAGTATTATTCCAGTATTCTTGCTTTTCTGATATCATCGACATATCCTCGCTTTTATTTCTGCCTCGTAGATCTATTGCGCTCGCATCGGGTTCTCTAAGACATGGTAATGGCCTCCGAAGGTGTGCTCCTCGGCATGGGGAATCCCCTCCTCGACATCTCCGATGTCGTTGACCAAGAGTTTCTTAGTAGGTGATTCTATGTGTCTTTTTTGCCTAATCTTTTCCGTGGATTTGTGTTTGTCGCTTCTCGCTGTGTAGGTTTCGTCGGGAATCTGGTGAATTTGAAACCTTCGTGGCGGTCCTAATGCGTCTCTGTTGGCTTCCTCCACTCGCTTCTTGCTTATGGGTTTTCTACACTCCTATACGATAACCTTGCTATTTCTTGATTAATCTTTTTCTGAGTGAAAGATTCACGTAATCTTTTATTAATATAATGAAAGAGCGCAAATGAATCTTAAAACCTTTGAAGACTTTTCTTAGGTTTTTTTTGGAGAATCGCCTTTTGATCATTTATCCAAATGAATGGCAGCAAGAAAGTTATGGACATCCTAAAACGACCCATGGAGTCATTTACCTCTTAATATGAGTCAGCCTTTAAATCTGGTTCATCCTACTGTCCTGTTTCCATTCATTGAATTGTTGTACATTGACTCAATCAGACAACAATTTTGCTTGCTGGACCAACTTGGTATAGATTTTTCTCCAGACACTCTATTTGTTACTGATTTTTGCACAGATTTTCAGCTATGGTTTGGGTCTAATGTGATGCTAGATGGCGAATGGAATTCTTATCTTGGTATTTGCCTGTCATATGTTCCTGTTTTTTTTCTCTAGGAATGGATGAGTAACTGAGGTTGTGTTTGACTGTGGTGTTGCAATATGTGGCACTGCAGTATATGTTGATCCTGTGTACTTAAAACTTGCTAATTTCTCCTTTACCCTATTGTAATTGTAACAAGAATTTTGAATCAGTAATGTTGTACTTTGTTTTTGTAGTTCCTGGAATTTGCTTTGACTCAGGAATTTGCTTTTTCCTTGCATTAAAGATGCTCACTTTTTCTCCATCAGCTATAACTTACTTTTTCTGCTGGTTCAAGAACTTAAGTTTTCATCTTAGTGACGTAGATTACCATATCAGTGCTGCTATAAAAACTAATGACACCATATATCAAAATCTTAAAACCTTGGGTCTATGCTTATGCTTTAAAATGTTGTTAAAATATTTCCCTAGTTTTTGGTCAATGCATCCAAACCACTAGCATATCAAATGTAACTTCTTTTTGGTTCGTAAATCTTGACTCACGTAGAATGCGTTGGTTTTACTATAACCATTGCCAATTTTAATAAATACCTGTCATCTTTGGGTAATAAATTTTTTCTATATATAAATATAGTATATGTAATATCAATTAGAGAAAATATCAATGGAAGTAATAATCATCATCAATATGATGATTCTTTATGAATACTAAGAAAATGAAGAGATATGAACTTTTCTTTGAAGTCGATGACCATTCTTGTGGGTCCTCTCATTCAAATTTAAAATTCTACTAGGACTATCTCTGTTTTCTATAAACTCACATGTCTGCAGTTTACGACAAATATATGACTTGTATGGAATCCTAGACATATGATCGCTTTTCTTGCCTCTTAAGATAGATACCAATTTAAACATTATTTCTTTTCTTTTATTTGAATCGAATTCATTGGTTTATTCTTAATCTTATTTGATAGGCTGTCTTTATGATGTGTGTGGTTGCTGCTATGGAGCCCGTTGATCGGTAGATAATTTTTCAAAGTCTATTTTGTGAATCATTTATTTTCTTTTAAATCATATATTCTTTTTTCCCGTCATCTGATTCTTCCTAGAGAGCTGGTGTATGCACTTCTTGACAATTTTTCAAGAAGTCTCCGATATGCTTCTAGAAGCAAGGTAAATCCCCCGTTTCTGATATACTTCTCTATTAACAGTTATGACTAATTGTTTGATGCTTATATTTATGAATAATTATTTAGGCCTGAGACTACGTTGACAATGGTTACTGCAACTAGAGAGGATGGAAGGTGATGAATGAGGAAACGGAAGGAGGAGGAAACAAAGTTGTTTACTTAGGTGTTGGGAATGGGAAGAAAGAAAGAAATAAACAAATTATCCTTTGCTTCTCCCTCATCTACGTATCCAAAGGTTGTAGATGACTACCAACGACCAAAACCCATAGCACTTTCCTCGTTAATATGCTATACAACACCTCCTCCCTTGTTTTCCATGTTGTTTTGCCGCCACCTTTCATGTATTTTTCTTCTTCTTGTGGATTTATAGAATTCAAAATCATATGATAATTCCTTGATGAGAAAAATGTTATTAAATGTTATTTTCCTTTCATTTATCCACCCATCTCCATCAATTTTCTTTCCTTTTTTCTCTTCTATGTCGTAGTCAATGTTTGTTGGGAAGTGACCATAATGTACTGTGGGCCATGATAATGGTCGGACACAAAGACTAGGTTGAGTGCGATAGCATCATCGGGGAGGTAGCTGATGGAGGAAGTCATGGTCGAGACTTACAAGTAGAGCTAAGAAGGGGGAGTGAAAAATGTGATTTTGACTTTTAAACTTGAAAGTTTATGGCTATAGTGGATATTTCAGATAGGCTTCCTCTCCCTCTCTCCATGTTTGCCTAAGTTTGGGTGAATACTTTTTAGACAAAATTGATTTAGCGGTCTTCTTCATGTTTCCTTTCCCACAATAATTTACTTGTAGGACTAATAGAAGCCTTCTCCGTGTGACTCTCCCACTTCTTTTGTTTACATTGATTTCCCTCCTCTGAAGTAAACAAACCTGAAAGACCACAAATACACAAATCTCCAAGTGTGAATAATAACAATATGGTGTTCCCCTTCAACTTCATGATGCCATTACAATTTCAATAAATATATTGAATTCAAGGTTGAGCGGGTGAGAAAGGACACCATCAGTTTCAAACATGATATCTCTTAAATGTCATCTATATTTTAATTCTCTTATAAACTAGTAAATTAAGGCACATGAATTTGTGTAAATAGAGGAAAGTTCTTTTATTCCCACTATATTGTTAGAGTATATTAGAGAAACATATTCACTTTCAAGTGCAATCCTGACCTTCTTCTATTAACATTGTGTATACCGTATACGTGGTATACAAACTCATGAAGGAAATATAGTTAAAGCACTCGACTGTGCTGCTGCAGTTGCTAATTGTGATGAGCGCCAAGGTTTGTATATGCTCGATGATTTTACTTGTATGCTCTTCCTTCCTTCATTTAATTTTTCTCTTGTTAGAACAAATGACTGTTTGTTATGACTATTTACTCATTGTAGGTTCGTTGAAAATATTAACAAGTCTGTTGGACAAGACCTAACTTCCAAGTTACAAATTGGAGTTTTGGATATTTATAGCATTGAGTGCTTTAAAACTAATAGGTACCATGCCATTTACCTTTGATTCTAAATCCCCATTTTTTAATTTTTTTTGTATGTTTTGTTTGTGTCTCATATGATGTGTTATTCGATGACACCTGTATCCTAACATGCTATCGTTTTGTGAGAGGCAAATGATTTACCTGATGCTTCACAACTTTTTAAGCCAATTGCTGCTGCTATGACTGTAAATCTAAATAAGGTGCATTTTCTTCGGATAGAAGTACTAAGCAAATACATTTCTTTGTTCGGCCAATGTTCGCAAGGCTGTCAAGTCTTGTATTGTTTAAGTTTTTAGAGTCTTGGGACACAAGGTAGTATGTGAACCTTTTTAGAAACCTTTGTTCTCTTTTCCCTACGACAAGGATGATATGGAATATCAACACCTTTTTCCTTCTAATTTTGTAGACTACCAAATGTATAAAGGATCTGAAGGGACATTGATAGTTGTACTAGAGCGTTTAAAGGCATCTAGAGTGATTGAAGGTATTTTTCCAGACTTCATGTCTCTTAAAAACCCAACGTCAACTCTATTTGATTTCTATCCTACTTTGTTGCGTGATTCTACATCTATGATCAATTCTTGAATGACTTGAGAATGGTGCTCTTGTTTCTTAAAACTCAAGAAGGTATGGTTTGATCTTTCTAGGTAGAAGTATATATTGATAAGCTTCTTTTTCTTCTTTTGATTCTTTTAAGGTTTGATGGTTGGATTTTGGTGTCCATTCTCTCCCCTCTGGATGTTATAAGCATGGTTTAAAATCTCGAGCTGTATCGGATGTTCAACATCATTCTCATTGACACCACTATTGGTTTCTTTGTTGTACTCAACTATCATGTGATTGTCTTTTCTATTTATTTTTTTTATTTTGAAAGTTAATCACATGTAACTGGTAGGTATTATTAAAAAGTTTTTAGTTAATTTTCTTTTAACTCTATCCTCTTTTATGTTTTGTACGATTGGTCCGAAGCTATGTAACAATTGTGTGGATGTCTTTATGGTCGTTAAATCTGAGGCCATTTATCTTTATGGGCTTACAAGAATATCTGTCTTTCCCAGCTTGGCGAGTCTAAAATCTTCCTTAGGGCTGTCAGATTGCAGTATTAGATGCACGGAGAAATGAGGTTTTGAAAAATGCTGCAAAGATCATTTAGAACCACTTCTGAACATTCGTTAGTCATAGGGAGTTTGTTGTTACTAGAGTTGCTGTAATTGCTCTCCAAGCTTATTGCTGAGGTACTTTGCAGATTTTTCTTTTTCTATAAAATGAATAGTTCTAAGTCTAATAGCTTTATGGAAGCTTTTGTGGGCCATCAAATGTTTACTCTGTTTTTTTTTTTCTTTTAGCTGAAGTGTTGTGAAGAAATTGGCTTTTTGAAATGCTAATTATTTTTTTCCCAGTGCAAGGAATATTAACAAACTTTTTTTGTAGAGTACTAGCATTGTGGTAGTAAGAGAATAGTCGATCCATGTTGCAGATATAATTTTAAATTTCATTGGATAAATGTAAATTAATGTGATAACATTAGTTCCACCTTTGGTTATATATTTTTTCTACTTTATTCTCTTGTGTTGTAATTCTTTTATATATATGATCAGTTCCCTTATGTGCATAACATAATTCTACAGAGATATTGAACTACCTCACGTTATATAATAATATCCTCTGAACATAAATTGCATATGACATTTCTTTGTTTTTCTTAGGATGTTGGCCAATTTTTTTTTTTTTTTTGTATGTAGAAGACAATTGGAAGCAGCTGTTTTTATTCAAAAAAATATTCGGAGATGGCTACTACACCGTGCCTTAATGTTTGTTCATTTAGATATTGTCGTACTGGTTTCCTTGGTCTGCAGAAATATATGTACATTAAGGAGCACAAAGCTGCCATTCACATCTAGGTTTTTTTCTCTCTTGTTTCTGATTGTTTTCATAATAGTTGCTCTGGCATTTCTGTAGTTGGTTTTTAGCTTTATCTATATTTACTAATTAATTGTGATTTCATCTTCTTTTGGCTCATGTTTTTGGTCTTGATTAGTTTGTAATATTGAAAGTGAGTTTAGGAAATTTAAAATGTGTCCTGTAAGGTTCTTCTTACAATAGTTATTTTCATCTGTGCTTTCTATTTGATTATGGGGATCTATCTAACAAGGAACCTGCTTGTGCTAATTTCTATGACAGCTTTCTCCTGATCAACAAGCAAAATAAATACAATGAAACAATTTTTCATCAGCTATATAATCAGGAGTCAATTAAGTTCACTCTTGGCTATTTTGATTAAGCTTTGATCACTAATTGCTTATATTAATAATTTACTAATACGATCTAGGTTTAGTTAGTCCTTATTGCTCCTTTTGAAATGGATCATCCGTTGATTGATTCTTGATTATACGTTCAGTCAATCATCTATTTGAACTTTTAAATATACAAATGTATACACATGATGCTCAGTGGATACATTCGAAATTTATCATTTTTTCTCGCATGGATCATCTGTTGATTGATTGTTTTTTCTTGCATGAGCTTATTGAACATCTTGTTTTCTTACTTCATTAAATGAATAGCTTCATGAAGGAAATTCCAATTACAACATCTCATGCAGTCATATACTCTGACACTAAAATGCACTAGTACTTTGGTAGACCTTGTGATGAACAGACTAGAAATGATGTGATTAGAATTCCCAGTATTATTGATAGGTTGGTACTGGTTGCATTTGGTAGGCTGATTTGCTGATCTCAAGACAATTTAGCTTAAACCCACCAGGTTTGGTTGGCTTGGATTTGTTTTACACAAGTTACCCGTTAACATGGACTCTCAGTTTGGGTTTAAATTGTTCAATATTTGATATCCTTAATCAACCTCCTCTCACATGTTTTTTAAAATTAGTGGTGGTTGGTCAAGCAAGATAGCAGTGTGTGATTTTTATTTGAGGTTAAGATTTTTTCTTAACATGTAGCTGAACTGGCAGTGTTTATCCTATCTCATCCCTTTCTATATCGTGTTTTCTAGTTATCTTGTTGCGTATGCATGTCTTATTTTAAATACTTGTGGGAAAAGGACTGGTGTAGAGCAATATTGCTTGATAAAAGTGATATTATTTTCATCCTTATTCTTGAGTAATGACATTTAGGTAGGAACAAATATTAATAGCAAGCCTGATAAGTTGCTAAAATTGGTTAAATTGTCAAAATCCCAATTGCGATGCTTAATATAAATATTTCATTGGATGCCAATAAATTGATGTCTGATCATAATAGTTGTTGATTGCTCATTTGTTTCTGTAACACGAGTAGATGTGTATTGAGAAAAATTTAGTGTCTTGATCCTATTTCATTTCTTATTTTTCCTTGACTCTTTTTTTCTCTGATCTGATGGAAGACAGACATCTTATCCCCTCATGCTTTATAGACTCGAAGCAAAGTGGAATTTATTGGCTTTTTAACTAATTTTATGAAATTTACTGGAACAGAAATGTCTAATCTGCTTCTGAAAACCAGTCATCTCGAGTCATTGACCTATTCAATTTCTTTCACTTATGTGCAACCAAATATGGCTCCTATTGAGTATTTAGTTATTGCCAGATATGACCTTTCCAAACCGTTATGGTGATGTCATAACGGGGAGTGAAGGCTATCGTTGGATGGGCCCTCAGCGCTATGATTATGCTGGAACTATGGCTTTCCTGAAGCACAAGTTCCTTACAATATAGAACTGGTAGTTTGCGTCTTATTGCCAATCATACACAACTATTTGACCCCTGATTTTTTTCCCTCAAGATCCTATGAAGCAGAGATAAAATTTCTGAATACCGAAGAAGATGTTAATATAAAAGGGAAACAAACTTTAGAACTTTTTCATGAAAACCTGAAGAAGGTAGTTTGCGGAGCAAATTGCAACATCTGCAATGATACTAATGATTCTGCACATGTAGACTTTAGCAACATTAGTTCCCAGGATTCAAGGTGGCTACAATATAGGGGACGGTACCTTAGTGTGGGTGTGGTGCTGTCATTTCATGTAGAAATGATAGAGCCCCTGAAAGATTGGCAGCTGACACTACAAAAAAAAAATAGTGATTTATGGATAAATTTTTTCGTTGTAAATTTGCGATAAAATTTACGACGAAAATATGAATAATCGCAAAATAACAACAAAATTTGTAAAATATAGAAAATTTATATTTCGCCTTAAAAATAAGAAATAAAATAGAAGAAAATTTTTGGGGTGTTATAAAAATTTTCGAGATTAATTTGAAAATATATGAGGTAGTTTGGATTTATTAGGAATTTAAATAGGATTAAATTAATATAAACTTAGGTTAACTCAAATCCTAGGTTCAAAAATTATAAATAAGAGATACTATTTGATTTCTCCACTCGATTTTTCGCCGAGCCCTTCTCTTCTCGCGATTTCATTGTCGATCGCGAGCCACCGTCGTCGAGCCCACCCCCTTCTCTCGATCTTCTATTCCTCTTCTCTTATTGTCGTTCAGTCGTCGGCGATTGGGCGTCGACGGAGCACTCCCTATCACCAGCGAGCCTCGGCTATATCTTCGCCGGAGCACCATCATCGGGGATCTAAACTAGAGTAAACTTTCATCTCCTTCTCTCTAGGTTAAGGGATGTTGTGAATTAGGGTTCCGGCCAATCTTGGGGTTGATCAGAAAACCCATTTTGTTTTTCTTTTTTTTTGGCCAGCTCCGACCACGGATGAAGATATGATTCGACTAAATCCACCACTTCCTTGCCACACTTCACTGTCGACTCATGGCTCGGTAGCGGCTTGAGAAGGGGGACGAGGTCTTGGTTTTACTCTTCTCCGAATTGAAGCTCCCCTGTTCTTCCTGATCTGGTGATCGCAGACCACTTAGGATGAATTCCAGCGCAGGCTTATTGGGCTACGGTAAGAATCTAGATTTAGTTGAATTGAATGTAGATGATGCTTCTAATAGGGTTAGATTAGGTTGACGATTAAGTTTTGCTCTGTGTTTTTGGGTGGATGGGTGAGCAGTAGCTGTCCAGATCGTGTTCACCTCTCCGGCACAGCAAGGGTGTGTGGATCGGGTCAGAGCTGTTGTTGGAGTTGATTTGGAGGATTTTTGGCTATTGGGTAAGTAACTCATCTTTGTATTTGGCCTAATTATGGATTGAAGTTTAGTTTTAGATAAGTTGTTAGTATGATTTGTTTTGCCCATGCTTTGTAAGATTTGAATCCTAGTTGAAATTAATTATGATAAATCATTGTCCGTGAAATGAGTTTAGAATGTGGTCTTGTAGATGGTTAAATTGTATAAGGCTAAGGTATATAATTTCTTGGAAGTGTAGTGTAGATTTGTTGTAATGTTATGTTTGGATCATGGTTCGTCTTGAATGATGGAGGAATTAGAATAGTAACATTATGATTGTTTGGTTTCATATTATAGGATTTGAAAATGCATTTGGAATAGGTGTTTGGTTATGTAGAAGGCTAAATGGAAGTACACTCTTCTTCATGGTGGTTAGGGTTAGTTGTACTTGATGATTAATGATCAAATTTGGGGGATTATAGAGTAGAGCTAATGTTGTTGGTTTCATGCATAACCCAATTAAGATGTAACG
>JBBUKS010000104.1:2886113-2896279 GCA_038050645.1 Hedychium gardnerianum | reverse complement strand
CATGTTTTCTGTTTCTATATTTAGAACATTGATATCATGGTGCAAGTCTTTTGTTTGCTTCTTATGCCAACAATACCTTAGGGGGTTTGAAGGGATAATCCGGAGGAAAGTGGATAGTGACAACAAAAACTCCCCCTGCATACGGACTGTCAGGTGGACCCATAATTGTTGCTTGCCAATGAAACATATCTTCAGCAACTGGTCCTGCAGGACAATAAAAATTCTGAAACTGATTGTACAAATTAAGGTTAGATAAGCATGATTCAGAAGCTTGAGAAGTTAACCAAAACCAAACCAACATTAGAAATACACAAGCAACTCAAATCCTTGGTATATTGAATTGAGCTACTCATTTGCTGAACAGTAAACTAGCAAGAATGTTTCCTCGAAGAGCAGTATAATCTTACTTATTCTGTATGTACCTAGGTCGTTCTTAAGGTGCCATGTTCTATATTTTTCCATAAAATTGGTTACTTTATCATTCATTAAAGTTTATACGAAATATAATGGAATTAGCAACTATGAGCAACTTGGTAACATGGATAAGTGGATAAATAAGATACATGAATAGTGATGTAGGTAAAATTATCCATCAATTCTAAAAGGCTCTTAGATGGATGGCACATATTCTTTGAGAAAGACAACAGGTAATGATCTAACTTCTATAGACTCAACCAACAGAAAGCTAATGTGTCCACTTAGACTAGTTAACATAGTGAAAACTATTTGAAGGAACAATCTTGCACTATATGTTTCGTCCGACCACGTAGCTAATAGGCATTGGATGTGCACTCACATTGAGGCATACAAGGGGAGAAGGGCGCACAGGGCACATCGAACAAGGGACCTACCACAGGGGACCACAAAGCTATGGGTGGCAACTAATCGCCACCTTGGAGTAGTCAACATTCTCCACCTCTGATTAAATCTCAAAATTCACTCCACCTTAATCCTTGTTACTTCAAACTGCCACACCACCACCCATAGCGAAACTCGACCTTAACTCAAATTACTTGTGTCAAGCCCAAATTATCCTCACCAAATTTATCTCAGCCAAGTTGCCTGCCATTAACCTGCCTCATCTGAGCTCCTTACAGTTTAATCAAGCTAAACCAAATACCTTATTCAACCAGATCAATCTCTTGTCAACCAAGCCTTCTGTAGCCAGTTTCCCCAACTGAGGTCCAAGCTAGATTTGAAACTGACAAACTTCTGTATTGGTTATATATTTTTACCATAACAAATAGGAACATAATTTGTAGGACACCGAAGCAATTATCCACCATAAACGCATTCATTTATGTTTCCTATCATCTAATAAGACCACTATCATTCCAGATAAAAGAAAATGATATTTTTCATATAAGTTTACTGAATGTCCAAACCACTACCACGAACAATTGCAATATAACTTTATCATATGTCCAGACCACTATCACTTAAGACAGAAGGCAGAATATAATTTGTAGAATGAGTAAAGGAAGAACTTTTTACGCATACATACTAATCCTAAAAACTCCTAAGCAAGAAGGTCTATGCTTCGAAGAAAAGATGACGTTGTTTCCTCCCGTAAGGAGTTTCCAACAGACAAAACTTTAAAGAGGGAAAAAAAATCTGAATCGAGTCCGATGATGAAACTAAAGGGAGTTTATCAAATAATCAAGAAAAAAAACAAAAATAAGAGGAAGAAGAAGTACCTGCGCTGCAAGAGGTCGGCGGGTCTTTCTGGAGATCTTTCAACTCCTTGATGATACGCCTCGAAGCCATGGATTCGGCGATGAACTACCAGTTGAAAAGCAAAAGGCAGGAAAAACAATCCAAACGATTACGAACGAATCAAACCGCAGAAGAGAAACCAACAATCGATTGATCGAGAACTGGAGCGGAAGAACAGAGGCGATTACCTTAACTGTCTTGGAAAATTCTGGATTCGATCTCTCTGGCACGCGATTGGGAAGCAGAAGCAGAAGCAGAAGCAGAAGGGAAAGAACCAAGAGCTGAATTTGTACGCGACGTTGCTACACGACCCACCAAACGACTCGCCTCACGGTGGACGGGATCCAACCTCTTCGTGAGAAAAGTCGTGTCATAAGTCGGGTAACGTGGGGCCATAGCTTTCTAGCTGCAGTGTTCGTGAATCTAATTTCTATCTTCAATCAATTCATCCATTAACGACCCTTTTTTTCTCTCGTAAGCACAGTGTAAGTCCCCGGTAAAATGGTGATTAAAATTAAGGATTTAAGGAATTACGATGTATTATAAAAAAAAAATATTAACAAAAAATGAAACAAGTATAAAAATATTGATCATTTGAATAAATTTCTATTAATGTTTCTTGATTTATTTTGATAGTCGATAAAAAAAATTTATAGGATCGGATCGGTCACTCCAGGTTTGATGTTATCCGATCTGATTAATTATTTTTTTCTCATAAGCATAATATATTTGGTGATCGATGATTTTTTTTTATGGAATTGAACCAGTCATCCTAAATCTGATATTATCCGATCTAATTAATTATTTTTTTCTCATAAATATAGTATAGTGTAATAATAAAATGATAAGGCGGTATACTTGGTTCAATTCTCTCATAACGCATATCAAATGTATGTGATATTTGAATTACTCGTGACATTGAATCATTCACTAAGACTCATATTTTTTAGATTTACTTAGTAATTAATCTATAAAATTAAATTATTCATCTTTAAAATTAATTTAGATAATTATAATTTACCTAACCCCTTAGATATGATGTAGTGGCAAAAACATTCAACCATTCGAATTCAATTATTCGTAGGATATTTAACTATTAAGTATGCATGATTCCTTTTGTATTTTCGAATTTATCCAACAGATAAATCGGTTCAAGATCTATAAACATGGATTATACAAAAAATAAATAAATAAAAGTTATAATTTATATCTATTTTTCCTATTAAAAAAATACTTAAATGAAATTGTTTTAATTTTTTAATTAATCGAAAATATAGTGAGGAATGGATGCACGTCTCTTGCATAACAATCCAACTAAGCTTTTTCTCATGATTTTTAAACTAAAAGTTTTTATTTATGAAAAAAAATCTCTTTCTAGATTTTATTTCCTAGAAAATAAATTTAAAATAAAAACATATTTATTAATAATTTTATGATACCTTTAAATAATAGTTTTTTTAAAAAAAAAGTTTTGGCCTACGTAAAAATTAAAAAAACTAATATGAAAATCTTCAAAAATGAAAAATAAAAGCAAAGGACTATTTTTAATTAATAAATACATTAGATTCATCATATGGTTAGAGGGAGGGCATAATCGCGTTGCAGCTTGTTAACAGATTGATTTGATTCATTAATTATTTTAGCAGATGTACATATGTTTATTGTGATTTCATATATAGAAAACTTGGTCAATTTTATATAAATATTTTCCCAATAAGTTATGTTTTTAATTTTATTATTATAGTCTAAGATTAAAAAACATGAAAAAAATAGTAGATAATTTAATGTAATCCAACTTAAAAAAATTGTAGATAATTTTTATTAGAAAAAATAATGATTTCAATATTTATTCAGTAATACAACTTAAAACTTTAAAAAATCTTTCGTATCAATGTAAAAGAACTAATGACTAATTAAGTGATCATCAAATTTCAATCAATATGTGATAATAACTAATTAAAAAAATTGTCTATTAAAGATTAACAATAATTTATCTATTCAATATTAAATTAAACATTTTGGAGAAAAAAAGTTAGAATTTCTGTAGCACGGGTACTTATTGTAATTTTAAATTTCAATTAAAAGACATTGATAATTATAAAGAGAGTTTTTTAAAATTTAAATAGTTGTTTGTTACACCAAAGAAAAGTAATTTTCATAGAAATAAAAATGGAGAGAATTTATTTGGTTTGTTAGCTTTTTATACAAATATTTTTTTAATGTATTTTTATTTTTAGAATATAACCATTATTTCTAAAAAAAATATTTCTACAAAAATGGTTTATATTTTCTATTGATAAAATTGTCTTATGTCATTTTATATCCTAACAAATAATAAAAAAGTTTTAAAAAAAATTAATGATATTTTTTCTATAAAACAAATGTATTTTTTTTTTTTACTATTCTTAGTTAGTTGGAGTAATTGTAAGAAAAATTATACTATTCTCAACTGAGATGGATTATGTAGCCACAAGAGGATATACGTCACAATTATTTTAAATGATCTACGTACTTAAGATTATAGACTTAAGTTTAAAAATATTTAAATAATCTGTGCTATGTGAACTAATCTAATTTGATGTATAACAAAATATATGAAAGTGAGATATCACTTTATTAGAACTATATGACAATAGGAAATATAAGATTTAATCGTCATTTTCACTAAGTCCTTTCCTAAAATTAAGTTTAGTATTATATCATCCAATTAAGTGTATCGTAGATAATATTATACTTTTATAAATAATAACGCACAAAAAAAAATTGTCAAATATATTTTTGACAGTACACAATACATAGTGTTTAAATTAAATATTAACAATATATTTTTACATGCTGTTAAAAATATTTTTTTTAAAATAAAATTTTAACCGCGTGTAGATATGTTTTTAAAATTAAATATTAACGGCGCACGTAAAGTGCGTTGTTAAAAGCACTCGGGTCACACTTGGTTGATTTTATTTATTTAGCTTTCGAAGTTTTGGGTCAACCACGAGTGCGAGTGTTTACCTCTGACACTTGTAATGAGGTTGTTGTTGGATTGACAATCTCTCTCAATCTCTGTGAATCATTCGTCATTAAAAAAATTATGTTAACATCACCAATCACCTCAAACCATCAACTACCAATGTCATCCCTAACATCAATCCCCTTACTCGCCTCCATATCTATCTTTCTCCAAAACTTGTTAACGCTATCTAATGAGATTGACATGTCCACCCGAGTATATTCAGTAAGCTCATGTGCACAAGGTAAACCACATGCCTTCCGCAATACACAACCACACAACAAAGGATCTACGCTAGTTGCATTTATACCCTTCATTTCATCAAAAATCTTATCCAAAGATGTAATTGAAACTACACCTAGCAAAAACTTGAACACATACGGTTTGTATCGATGTTGGACTACATTAATACTCTTTTAAAATGAATATTTGACCGCGGTGTGAGATAACTCAAGCAAAGAGTGAATTTTAGTCCAACATGTCTCAAAATTACCCTGGCTCGATCCAAGTTACCTTTTTCAATTTTGCATGTGTACTCTCGACCCTATTTGTTGTTGTGTTGACAAAATGCATGACATTATTTATCCAACAAGCCACAAATCTTTCTTTGAAAGGATGAATTCACTGATTTATTGTATACTGAACAACATTTGAATGGTCTGAATAATCTTCTTGGAATCTCCTAAGCAACTCATAAAATGTAGCTTGATTTTTAGCTAAAACTAATACATTTCACGAAGATATAAAAGAATCCCTCTTCTCCTTAGTGCGAAATTCCTTTTTGCAATTTGCCAATATAGTCCTATTAATATGCCACCAACACAATAAATGCTTTGAAGTGGAAAAAGTACTTTCGATCGCGTTCATCAATGCAATCTCTCGATTGGTTATAATTACATTGGGTAAAGATGAGTTGTCCATCAACGATCTCAAGATATGTAATGATCATAAGTAGTTATCTTCACACTCAGATTCCAAATAGATGCAAGCAATAGAAAATGTCAAGTCCGTTGATGTCACACCAACTATTTCAAATAACGATAACCTGTATTGATTTGTCTTGTATATACAATCCATCAACAATACACTTGAAAAAGCACGCAATAGGTCAATACTCTCGGGTGAGCAAAGAAAATATCCTTCATTGTGTCAGTTTTCTCGCACCGCCTATGATGGTAGAAATAGTTATACTCCTTCAGCTTTGTCATAAGGTATTGCATTTGTGATCGACCTCTATGCTCGATTGTTTTATGCTTTTATCGTGCATTGTAAACAGTCTTCATTGTCGACTTATTTTCAGAAAATCTCACCTTTAACACGCTTAATATGTTTTTCGGTCGACTGTGGCTCTTTGACAGGTTAACCACCAACTCTTCCTCATCATGTGATAAGCATCCAGCAAATGAGTGACCTTCCAAATATAGCGCGCAAGGATGATTATGCATGCCACAAACAACATTAAACCCATCGTCCGTCAATGGATATTTGGGTACCTTTAATTAAAAACGGACAACTACACTTCTTTGTTCTAGTAAGTCTCTCCTTGCAGCTCGCTTTTTGGATGACATTCTTTTCATCTTTCACATTCTCACATCTTTTTTCAAACAATTTCTCTTTAGGCTGACGATATTGCCCATTTCATTCACATGTCAAAAACAACCGAGCCCGCCTCCCACTATCTCCACTATATGACCTTTTCACTACTACAACCATCCTATTCGCCTTTGCCACCTTATGTGCCCAAGCAACTAGTGCATCACGAGATTCAAAATATTCATTTGTAGTGAACACCATTATATAATCCATCATGATCTCATTATTTATAGGACCAATGACACTACCTTCCATAGAGGGTGTATTTGATTCCTAATAAAATCAGAAAATATCATAACAATATAAATATAGACTTTACAAAATGGTTATGTAAAAATATGCATTAAAAGTGGTTCAGCTACAAGTAGATGAACATGACCGCACACGTTCGGAACTACGATGCCGAACGTATTCAGCTATGTTCGACAACAATAATATGAACATTAGGGAAATCGTTCAACATTTACACATCGAACATATTTCGTTATGTTCGATTTCTAATAGCCGAACGTTGCTCAACGTGTTCGACATAGTATGGTCGAACACTGCGCGTTTGAATCACTTTCAGACTAATACAATTTAAATCGTGAGAATACAAATATACAATTAGTCGCTATACAATTTAAATTAGCGACCGAAATAATCTTTAGTCGCTAATATTAAATTCGGTCACTAATTAGTGACGGAAAAAAAAATTCCATCGCTAAATCAATCGTTGTTTGAGCATTTTCACCAGTTTTTATATTTATCTATTTAATTAGTGACGAAAATAAATCTCTGTCACTAAAATAGTGATGAAAT
Source organism: Hedychium gardnerianum (assembly GCA_038050645.1). Classification (NCBI taxonomy): domain Eukaryota; kingdom Viridiplantae; phylum Streptophyta; class Magnoliopsida; order Zingiberales; family Zingiberaceae; genus Hedychium; species Hedychium gardnerianum. The sequence goes on along the minus strand of JBBUKS010000104.1, from coordinate 2,889,162 downwards.
AAAAACTCCATCGCTAAAATAAAGACAAAATAAAAATTTCGCCAGTAAAATAGTGATGAAAAATTTATTTGGTCGCTGTTTCACGATGAAAATTTTATTCCGTCGCTATTTAGCAACGGAGGTTTATTTTTGTCTCTAAAGTAGTGACAAAAACTTAATTTCGTTGCTATTTTATTTTCTAATTAGGGTTTTCATTCTCATTTTTTTCTTCCCGGTGCCCTAAAATCTCCCTCTCTGATTCGTTTCTCTCTGATCCTCTTCGACCAACCTCCTCTCCGATCTTTGGCACGCTCCGATACTCTCCTCTCCTATCTCCAGCACTGACATGCATCCCGTTGGTATGCTCGATCCTCTCCCCTTTCCTCTCCTCTCTTAGCGATGGCTTGGCGGCGACCTTGCAACGAGGTCTCGCCTTGGCCGTGGCCTCGCAACGAGGTCGCGAGGCCGGGCATGACCCCAGCCGCATGTCCTAGCCGGGTGCGACCTTAGCTGCTTGACCAGTGCTGTGAGGCCGGATGGGGCCTGTGCTTGTGCCGGTCAGCCTCGCGCTATGCTCACTAGGATGGTAGCGCCCTGTGCTTGCAATGGTGGTCGTAGGCTTGGCCCTGGCCTCTCATCCTTGGCTGGTTGCGAGCTCATCCCCAGCCTCGACCTCAGGCTAGGCCGAGCGGCAGTGTGCCGTGGGCGGCTGGATATGTAGCCCTGGCCAGGAGGCAAGGCACACGTGTAGCCCTGGCCAGGCGGTTAACTGCGCATGCAGCTCTGGTCAGGGGCCAACCATGTGTGCAGCCTTGGTCGGTCGACTGGCCATGCAGCCTTGGCCGACTATGCATCCCTAGTGGCCATGTGTTCGTGCAGACCTCTAGTTTTTGGGTAAAATTTATCAAAAATATTGTATGAATGGTGCCGAGTTACGTTGTCCGTTTAATTATTGCAAATGTAAAAATATAACTTTCCATGATGAGGATACCGTGAAACTATGTCAAGGTAGAAATGGTTTTGTCACGCCCCGAGAGTATACTTATCCGTTGAAAAACAAACAACACTCCCCTTGTAACAATCACAGATTCGTGGTACACAACCATGCAGTTGATCACAAAAACACCACCATGCAATTATATCAACATCTAACAGAATAACATATAAGAAACAAACCACAAACAGGTAAAAAAATAATATGTGTGTGCCAACATGACTTAACATCACAACAAACAAGCCAAAACAAAATCAAATGGGAACCCAAAATCCCACAACACAATTTAATCATTACAACAAAAGTACAGAAATCAAATAAAGTAAAAATTAAAAAAAATCTAAAATGCGGAAAGAAAACCCTCTATGTGACGTAGGACAGGTAGACAGGATCTCCCGACGACAATGTAGATCATCTAACTGATACCTGAAAATAATAAACACAACACAAGGATAGTGAGTCCAAATGACTCCGCGGGCATAAGAAAGATAGTGCATGATAAATGTAATAGTAAGGGATCAAGTTACATACAACCTCATGGGAAGAACTCTATCATGTATATATAATCAAGTACTATACATATGATCAACTCTATAGGTGTATAACTCAAATCTCCAACTAACATAACAATAATACTTAACCATTCCAATACAGTCCAATATTAGGTATAACTCCAACCTATAAGAGCCATCACAGACATAGGTGAGTCATAAATGTACATATATATACGTATACATCCCTCAAGTGTACAATCATCACATACAAGTGCAACAGATATCAAATGCATATGCAGCATACGTCAAATGCATATGCAAAGCATGGTCACTCTGGCGTTCCCCTCCAGCTACCACGACATATGTGTGGCCGAGGGGGGCGGGACGATGACACTGATTCCACTCCAGCTACCACTACTCTGAGTGGCTGAGTGGTCAGGATGTAGGGTAACTATCTAGCTACAATAAGAGGTCTATGTCGGCACGATGCTCCAGCTATCACTACCTAAGTGGCCGAGCGGCATGACAAGACAAATTGCTCCACTCCAGCTACCACTACCTAAGTGTCGAGTTGACAGGAATATGACTGATGACTCTCTCGACCACAAGGGAGACAATGGTCGTCAGCATGTAGGTGGTATGCAGTGCATAATGAAATGAGCATCACACATATAAGCAAGCATCACACATATAATCAAGCATCACATACAAATATATACCATAACATAGTATAATAAACTCACATAGGGCGGACACTTATGAAATACACCATACACGTGTGTAACGACCTACGATACACACCATACACGTATGCACTAGACAGCAATATATATATATATATCCAATAATAAAATGACATAAACATCACATGAATTCAATTCCTATGAAACACATTATACACATGTGTAACGACCTACAATGCACATCATACACGCATGCACCCAACTGCGATACACACCATACACATGTGTACCACTACCAATGATGGATAATCAAAATTCGAGACTGCATGGATAATCAAAATAGACTAATTCCAAAATCAAGCATGTAAGCGTCCAAAGCAAGAAATAACATGAATAGATTTAAGGTAATCTAATTTACCTATCAAATTTGTAATATTTATGCACTAAGTGTAAAGTACTATAAAGATACAAGGATAGAAGTACCCGCATCCAATTAATCGTAGATCATGTCGAAGAGTTCACACATCCAAACTTTTGTCCTAAATCAACGTCCTGTATCAAAGAACTTAAATTACAATCAAGTACTACTCCAAATTCAATAACTAAAACACATCCTAAGTCAATTAGGAAACCCTAATTGGTTGAACTTAACCACATCCAGAGCTAGTTACAAGGCTTATGAATAAGAGTTCCTTCAACCTCATCACCCTAATCAAAAATATGGTATACCAGGGAGCATTTGCATTTTGCCTCAAAATCCAATCCAAGATTAATCAAATTCCAAGAATCTAACTCAATTCATATCATCTTCACATAAGGTATTTCAATCCATCACTACCCTTCATTTTGGCATAATTCTTAGTTCAAGTATCACATTATACAAGAACATCTATTCTCAT
>JBBUKS010000104.1:2830996-2876031 GCA_038050645.1 Hedychium gardnerianum | reverse complement strand
CTGATGTTGATGGCATAGCTTCCTAATGAGTTTGAATATCTTGAAACTACTCTACTTCATGGGAAGGTTGATGTCTCTCTTAGTGAAGTAATTGTTGCCTTATATAATTATGAATTGAGAAAAAAAGAAAAGCAAGGAAACACAAGTGTAGAAGCAGAAGCTCTTGTTGTTAGAGGTCATTCACAGAGTCGGAAGAAAGGATGGAGAGGTAGATCCAAGTCAAAGTCCAGATTAAATAAAGATGAATGTGCCTATTGTCGATAAAAAGGGCATTGGAAGAAAAATTGTCCCAAGCATAAAAATAAACGCAAACCCGAAAAGGGAAAGGGTGTCTCAGAGTCAAATGTAATTGAGTGTGATGATGCAGATTCAGACCTCTCAATTGCTGCTAACCATTAACCGACAATTCTAGCTCATGGTTGTTAGCTTCAGTTTGTAGTCACCATATGTCCCCCAATCGAGAGTGGTTTTTTGATTTTAAAGAACTAAAAGGTGGAGTTGTCTACACAACAAATAATTTCCCTCTTAACACATGAGATTGGTTCAATTTGCTTGAAGAACCAGGATGGATCAATCAAAACCTTAACAGGTGTTCATTACATGCCAAATTTGATGAGAAATCTCATCTCTGTAGGAACCTTAGAGTTAAAAGGTTTCGAAGAGAGTGCGAAAGATGGGATAATGAGGATGCACTTGTGATAATGAAGGGAATCCGAAAAAGAAATAATGTGTATTATTTGTTGGGTAGTATGATTGTTGGGATAGCAACAGTAACAATGTCTACCGATGAATAAGAGTCAGAAGCAACTTGGTTATGACATATGTGCTTGGGGCAAAATCCTTCAAATTGCTGATAGATCAAGGCTTATTGAAAGGAGCAGGCTTGCAAATTGGATTTTTGTGAGCATTGCATCAAAGGAGGAGGCCCATGACGAACTAGTCATGGCCGGTCCCAAGCCCGGATAAAGGAGGGGGGTTGCGTTAGATTGCCAGCCAGCGTTAAACTATGACAAATTTCAATGAATGAATCAATTAAAATTAAACTATTGTGAGCATTGCATCAAAGGGAAGAAAATAAGGGTAAAATTTGGTACAAAAATCCATAATATTGAGTGTATTTTGGATTATGTTCATTCAGATATATGTGGACCTTCCAACACAACTTCTTTGGGAGGAAAACACTATATGTTATCTCTGTTGATGATTTTTCCCGAAGAGATTGGGTGTATAGGTTTTGGGAATTTTCCTTAAATGAAAAAAATGGTGGAGACTCAAACAGGCAAAAAAAGTCAAACGTCTCCATATAGACAATGATGGAGAATCTAAAAAATGATCCCTTTTTAATGAAGGTATTGTTAGACAATTCATCGTCAGAAATACACTAAAGTGGCAGAGTGTATGAAGCGGACATTGCTTGAGAAGGTCCGGTGTATGTTAGAATTTTGGGAGACTTTGGTATATTTTTATCACCTTGTTAATCACTTACTGTCAACTGCTATTAATAGTAAAACACCATTGGAGAAATGGTCTGGAGAACTTGCTACATATTATGATTTATTACATGTGTTTGGTTCCACCATAGTCAAAGCTGGATCCAAGAGCAAAGAAGGCAATCTTCATGGGAATCACCTCAGGTGTTAAAGGCTATCGTCTTTGGTGTCCATAAACAAAGAAGGTAATGATATCATTTTTTGATGAATCTACCATGTTGAGGAAGGTGACTTCTAAACAAATATTGTAGACAGATAATACTACAAAACAGGTGGAGTTTGAAGGCAATAGAATTGTCCCAGCCAATAAAGAAAATGATGATGACTCCTATAGTAGAAGAAGAGGTTCATATCCAAGAACCTTTACAACCAAATGAAGAAGAGGTTCAGACCCAAGAACCTCCACAGCAACATGAATCAATTACACTAAGGAAGGGAAAAAGATTCATAAGATAACCTGCTCGCTATGTTGATATGGTCGCTTCTGCAATTCCAATTGATAACGTTCCTGCTACTTATAATGAAGCAGTTCAAAGTTCAAAACAAAAAAAAATGGAGGAACGCCATGGATGAAGAAATGCACTCCCTTCATAAGAATTAGACATGGAAACTAGCTAGTCTTCCGACGGGAAAGAAAGCAATTGGGTGCAAATGAGTGCAAATGCAAAGAAAGTTGGATTTCCTAACAAGGATAATGTTCACTACAAAGCAATATTGGTGGCTAAAGGTTACGCTCAGACGGAGGGAGTTGATTATAATGAAGTATTTTTCTTCAGTTGTAAAGCATTCCTCCATCAGAATTTTGTTGGCTTGGGTAGCACAGTTGGATTCGGAACTAGTTCAGATGGATGTAATAATTGCTTTTTTTTACATGGAGACTTGGATGAAGAAATCTACATGACTCCACCAGATGGATTCAAAGTTGCTGGAAAGGAAAAGATGGTATGCAAATTGAAAAAATCGCTATATGGGTTGAAGCAATCTTCGAGGTAGTGATACAAGAGATTTGATAAGTTTATGATAAGGCAAAAGTACACGAGAAGCAAATATAATCATTGTGGGCATTTGCGCAAGATACAAGATGGATCCTATATATACTTCTTTATGTTGACGATATGCTAATAGCAGCCAAGTGTCAGACAGAAATAGAGAAATTAAAGAATCAATTAAACAAGGAGTTTGAGATGAAGGATCTCAGTGAAGCAAAGAGGATTCTCAGCATGGAAATATCTAAAGATAGGAAATTAGGCAGGGAGGCTTTGTTTATCTCAAAAAGAATATCTGAGAAAGGTACTAAACATTTTGCATGAATGAGAAATCAAAACCAGTTAGTACCCCACTTGTTTCTCATTTCAAGTTTAGTCCATCCATGCCTCCAAAGAATGATGCAGAACAAGAATACATGTCAAAACTACTGTATGCAAATGCTGCTGATAGTTTGATGTATGCAATGGTGTGTATGAGGCCTGATATTTCACAGGCAATTGGGGTTGTGAGCAGGTATATGCATGATCCTGGAAAGGAGCATTGGCAAGCTATGAAATGGATTCTATGATATATTCTGAACACTGTAGATGTTGGTTTGGTATTTCAATAGGACAAGCAAGATGGTTAGTATGTAGTTGGGTATTGTGATTCTGACTATGCAGGTGATTTGGACAAGCGTCGATTAACTATTGATTATGTGTTTTCTTTTGCAAAGGCACCCTTTAGTTGGAAGTCCGGTCAACAGTTGCTTTGTTTGTGACATAGGCAGAGTATATGGCACTTACAAAGGTTGTGAAGGAGGTAATTGGCTTTAGGGTTGCTCGGTGAACTAGGAATGGAGCAGAAGCACATCAAAGTGCATTGTGATAGGTAAAGTGTTATTCATTTAGCAAAGAACCAGGTTTATCATGCAAGGACGAAGCACATTGATTTCGATATCATTTTATAAGTGAGATTCTAGAAGAAGGTGGAGTCATAATCCCGAAGATTCAAACCACTGAAAATCCTGCTGAACAAAAGTGGTAATTGCGGTCAAGTGTAAACATTGTTTAGACTTGATCAATATTGTTGAAAATTGACAGCTAAAAATTTGTGACACTATAAAAGATTGATTTTGTGAGAGAGTTGTATGGAATTTTACCAAGGTGGAGATTTGTTGTTTTTTGGGCCCAATATTTATTTGGTTCAATGTGTTTTTTGTTTGGTAAAATTAAGTAATCTCACATCGGGAATTTAGAAAATATGGAGTCTTAAAGCTATAAAAGACTCCTATCCCTTTTAAGTTTGATATAGGAATTGCCTCCTCTCCTATGTTCAGGCACGTAAATCTTTCTCTCTCCTTTTATAATATTTCTTAAATCAGTGAAATATTATTTTGGTTGTGTCCGAGAATTTAGGCATAATTGGCCGAACCTCATTAAATTTTGGTGTTCTCTTTCATATTTAGTTGATAGCTATTGTCGGGTATAATTGTCGCGAATTATTGGTGAAAATTAACCCGAATTCCATAATAGAGACCAGACAAGGAATTCTTGAACAAGTGGTTTCTAGCTCTAACAATCTTACTAGGAGCAAGCAATAGATAGCAACTTGGAATACTATACTTGAGCTTTATCTTCTCTAGTTTAGTTGTAGTGACGGTGGACGGATTCGAGTGAACCTTCTCCTAGGTGAGCCTTGTGATTTATGCTTAATTCAGATTGGAAATATGAGATTGCAAGGGAAAAGGTTCTATAACACATTCATTAGAGTTGGTTTGGAAGATATAGAAAATACGAGTACAATCAAAATGCGCAAAGTTAAAAAAGGATGGATGCTACACTAAGTAGCTCGTCTGAATTGACTTAATCTTCAATGTGTAACTAGGATCAATCTAGAGAATCAAGGGATCTATAGACTAAGTGATAAAAAAAATATTGTAGAGGAAGGCTACTTATTGGAAATAAAATTACCCAATTTGGGTCAAAAGTTCTGTGACATAGGAAGCTGCCAAATTGGAGTTGGAGCAAAAGACTTTTGGAGCAGTAAAAAGTGTAGGTAAGGGAAAGTAAATTGGAGGGTTCTTTTATACTTGGTGTCATATAGTAAGAGGCAAGAGTCAGAGAGAATGACAGCTCACGGTTACCTTTAATAATGGAGAGACATAGATAATCAAGTCATGAAGATTGAGGAGATCGAAGAGAATTTCCCATTGAACTCTACAAGAAATGCTTTGTTGAACTGATCGAAGGGAGAGCAACTAATGTGAACAAATTTATCCACTAACTCTTAAGAGTGTTGGATGAGTAGCTCAGAGCTCAACAACTGTTAAGAGTGTAAGATCTGTGGGAATAGAGCTACAACACTCCGAGCTTGGCATGAGTCTAAGTAGGGAGGAAGTGTTATATATATTATATTAAATATATATATATATATTATATTAAATATATATATATATTATATTAAATATATACATATATTAAATATCAGATGATAAGAATTAAAACGATTAAAATTTGACATAATTAAATTTAATTAGTAATATAATAATAATATAATTGGTAACTAATAAGGAAATGGAATTATAGGAATATATAGAATTTATTAGAATTTTTCGAAATTTAAAATGAGTTATTTGGGTATCTTATTGGGATAAATCGATTACGCTTTAAAAAGCCTCTTTGAACTATCCTATTTAAGTTAGGAGTTAATTGAACAGTAGCCCTAAGTTCGTTAATTAAAGCCTAGGTTTTAAACTTCCTCCGACTCTTCTTAGTCGTTCCTCGCTCGCGCGCACATGGCGTTGTTTGCCGCGCAATCGATCGACACCGCTCCTTGAGCGTCGATCGCCGACCGCGGCGCCACTCCTTCGCCCATACGAGCAGGCGATGTTGGTGCCGCGTTCATTTCCTTCCCTCGACGTATCCGACATCACATCTCCGACCTTCAATCTTCTTCCCTGTCTTGGACAGTGGACCGCCATCGACTGTCGTGGGTCGTCGCCGAAGAGCCGAGTCGACATCAGAGAGCGAGTCGCCGCCCTCTCACGCCTGCAGGTGATGAGTGCAACGGCCTCTACTGCGATCCCCACCGCCAGCCAATCGCGGCCACTGCTGCAACCACCCCCGACCATAGTAATGACCGCCACACCCGACCCATTGCCGGCCACCTGCTGCCAAGAGTCCAACGTCGAAAAATTGTGATTTCGGTAAAGATAACTAAAACAAATTTTGGTTGATTAAACTAGATCGATAAATGATTGGGTTCAATTATTCAGATCCATTAGTTTGGTTAATTGATTGTTAGGTTAGTTAAATGGATTAAGGAATGTAATATTTGATAATTAATGTTGATTAATAAGCTTTACGGATTAATTAGGTGATTAATTAATGACTAACTAATGAGTTACTTGATTAAATTAAATTAGAGAGTTTAGTAAATTGAATTATGTACAATTTAATTGATGGTTAATTAACACGCTAGTTAATGTGACTGATTAACGATTAACTGATTAATTAACTTGCTAAGTAATGATCATATTATTTAATTAATTGTTAATTGCAGAATAATTAAATTGGTTAATTATTTATGATGTGCTAGTTAAGTGATTATACTAATTAATGACATAAATCAGAATGAATAAATGATTAACATACATAATTATGCTAGTACTTAGATTGGTTTCGTATCATGTCCTTGTAGGATTCGAGCTTGAGGTAGATCCTTTGACTTGAAGATAGGATGATCTACGATAGAGGTGGGTAGTTCCTGCTTTGACCTCATTAGTTTTGATCTTAGTGCATGATTATTTTTGCTTATATATTTATTAGGAAGCAACTACTTGCTTACCTTGACTCCACTCTAATTGCTTCTTGAGTTGATACTTAGTTGTTTGTCCTTGTTTTATTCTACTTGATATTCATATAGTCTCATTGTTATCTATGCTATTTATTATTATTTATACTTGTACTTTTATGCTAGCGACACTGTACCGTAGCATAGGTGTAAAAGGTTGAATAGATTACTGGCACGATATTATATTCATGTTGTATAATAACGGTGACATATCTTAGTGTAGGATATCAAGTATCCTACTTGAACTGTGTCAATTATTTAGACTCGTGCCTATACGTTAGTAAGAACATACCATAGTATAGGATATCGAGTATCCTACCTAAACTGTGTGGGTTATTTAGGCTCGTGCCTATACGTTGGCAAGACCATACTGTAGTGTAGGATATCGAGTATCCTACTAGAATCGTGTCGGTTATTTAGACTTGTGTCTATACGTTAGTGAAATCATACGACATTGTAGCTTGTAGAGCTTTACTATTTGATGTTATGATTACTTTTTACTTGGTTATTATTGCTTTGTATGCTTGTATATTTGGACTGCTCATGGGACCCATCTGTTGTAGAGTGTTTCTCCCGCAATCCGTAGCTAAATAGCAATTGATATATCCTATCTGTCGGACCCATCTGTGGTAGAGTGTTTCTCCCGCAGATAGTGACTGTTTATTTACCTGACTGCCCACGGGACCCGTCCGTGATAAAGCGTTTCTCCCGTAGTCAGTGCTTGTTATGAGCTTGTCATATGTTGTTATATATTTATTTGTGCAGAATTTGGGATGTACGATATGTACACTTCATTTATTTGTCATACCTGGTTGATCAGGTTAGCAGATGGCTATGTTGGTACTTCTATTTTGTTAGTCGATATTTATGTCGGTGCACTTATTTATGTTAGTTAGTAACATTATTTGAGACTGCTTCCTTTAACTCCCTTGCACTTTAATATCATGCACTATCATCTTATACCTGAGTATTTTGTACTCACTATCCCTTACTTTTCTTTGACCTCCAGGTTAACAGATAGAGGATGTGTCGTGTCGCTCAGAGGTCCTGGTTGCCAGTCCCACTGGAGTTGGATTCTTCTTTTCGAGTTGTTTTAGTTTTTTTTTTCATTGCCGCTGTGTATGATTTTCTTTCTTCATCGAATTTTAAAGCTTTGTTATAATAGTTTACTTTTATCTTGTATAGTTTAGTATGTCCACATGAACATGCATTAGTAATTAGAAACTTAGAAATTTTATATCGCATTGATATTTGTGTTGATTTTAATTAGTTCTATATCGATTATTTCTTATATTGTTACTAGGGGGTATCGTCCGATTTGGCGGATAATTATGCCCTCGGGGCGTGACAACAACATAGAACAACTTAAATCTCTGATTGCACAACACATGGAAAGGTGTCATTGAAGGAGCAAGTAGGGGAATTTGGAACTGCTTGCAAAGCAACAATGTTTTTTCCAATTAGAACATCCTGTTACCCATCTATTTGGCTATTCCCCCAACCTTTATCCTACTTCAATCCACTAACCTTCAAAACTTCTACAACCCAAAGCTCTAGCTCAAATCTATTTAAACGCATCAACCATACTCAAGCACTTAATAAAATCCAACTTCCACCTAGCCACTTGCAACTCGGTCAAGTGAACTCAACCCGTTCAGTCACAACTCTGCAGAACTCCTCTCAACTCAATCTGCCACAACTCTACAGAACTCCTCTCCATTCAGGCTGTGCTAACCTGGTTCCCGGCCAAGGTCAGAGCTAGGTTTCAGTAGTTAACAAACTTGTATAATCTGCTATAAGTTCACCATAATAAGTACTTAAAAATAAAATGTCTAAATGTTTTCTTACCACTTCCAGTTACATTGAACAAATAGAGCCGGTTTCCAGCTGCAGTTGCTGTGATTAGAACATGAGGTGGCTCTAGCTCAAATTGGTAGTAAGTTCTTCTTGAATGTTTTGCTACCTCCATGCTTATAATTTTTCCTTCTACATTTTCACCAATGACTTCTGGCCCAAAAGCACTGATAACCTTGTCTGGTGGTCCAATCAATTCAATTTCCGCTTCTCCTTCAATGTCTACAGAACCAGACTAAATTAGCAAACATTAACTGTGGTAAAATGCTCGTGGTAAATCAATATTTTTTAATGAAATAGTAAGATATCTCAACATATAATATCGTTGCGGAAGATTCTAATTGTGGCAACTTGTAGAGGCAGTTATATTTACGTGCAACTTCTGGCTGTAGGTTTGATAACCATAGTTGCTAACAAATCAACTCGAAATTTGTTAAAATATAAGAAAAGAAGAGATTAAAGACCTGCAAATCGCCGAACAGGAGCTACAATAACAAACAAGCGGCCTTCTTTGGAGTTTCCAAATCTCAAGTCGATCTCGGTTCCGCCTAGATCTGCAATGGAGACAGGGACCTGAAAGGAAACCGGAAGTTTGCTGAATCAATTAGGCACCAATATGTCTGCTAAAACTGTCTTTTCAAACAATCTTCTACCTCTTCCCAGCCTTGAGGGACTTTGAAGATGTAGGGAATTATCGGACTCCATCCCACTCCATGCCCTCCGGACTTGTCCTCTGGCCTACGATATGTTCTCCAACCTGCCTGACCAATAAATTGCGAAGGTCATACCACTTCCGCAGGAATTTCAACAAACACCTCGAACAATACAAACAGTTACCAACCATTTTGATCAGGTTCAGATAAGCCAGGGATCCTCCCTGCCACGAGCCCCTGTGTGACTCCCAGCCCATCTCCAGGGAAGCCCACCACCGTCCCCGAAATCAATGACAAGGTAAAAGCCAGAGCGCACCTTCTTGCGATGAAACGAAGAGCTCGGGTCCCATCTCCACTGGAAAGTTGTACCCTCTTCTCGGCTACGGCATTGGACCTCCTTGGCTGTGGCTGGAGATAGTGTACGTAAGGACGCCTCCCCACATGGAAGCAGCGGCTGGTGCAGAGGGGGGTGGTTTCCATCCCTCTCTACGATTAGAACTGCTTTTGCCAAATCGCCAGGGACTCGATGCTGAAGAGACTGATGATCACATCCCTATCCCTTTTGCGCCTACAGCTAGCTCCATGCCTTCACATTTTCTTGCGAAATTTCGGTACTTTATCCTCGTTTTTTTTGGACCACTAGAACCGGAAGGCGGTGTGTTTCTGGTTGGAGCTGTTCGTTTCGATGCATCCATCGTGGGATAGAATGCGAAAATAGACATGTTTAACGCATTTACCGAGCTGTTACGCTAAACTAGCGACGCGTCGAATGATCCGTCAACATTAACGGAGGGGGCAAAGAATCGTCTTTTCTTGTTCAGCTATGAAATAAATCCGAAGCGTAGCTTAGGATTGATTGTAATTTTGATCGTTTATGTAAATAGTTAATTTAGGATCTTTACTTAATATGAGTGATGTGTTTAAAATCTACTTCTCATTGGACATTATCGACAATTTACTGAACTACATCTAAAAGTTCCGGAATAATTTAAATCACTTACGTGAGTTTAAAATTTTCAAATTTGCATATCCATTTTTTATTTTACTCCTCGTCTCTTCTGTATTATCATTCCGAATCGATTGGTTGGTCGAGTTATTATTATCAATCGATTGTTATATTGTAGCAATTGATTGATAACAGTAACTCGACAGGCCAATCGATTCAAAACGATTATGGGGTCATGAATAAGTTTCACCAATTAATTACTACAGTGTGGCAATCGATTAATAATAGTAACTCGATCTGTCAATCAATTATTTTTGGATGAAATTAACTAATGGACCTACGTCATTTAGAAAATCAAAATTTTAATATTGACTGATGGAGGAATCTTAGAAACTCATTTGTGGTGTTGATTAGTGAGTATCAATATCGTAATACTTATAATAAACATTTGACATAATTTTTTATACCGATAATAAATTTAAAAAATTACTGTTCTTAATATAGTATGTCACATTGATGTTTGAAAGCATGAATATATTCAGAAGCCTTAGACAAGCACAAAAGATCTTAGTTTGAAGTGATTCAGAATTTTCTAGGTCTATCAACTACTTTTGGACGAAACCGACTAATGGACCTATGTCATCTAGAAAATTAAAATTTTGATATTGTCAGACAGAGGAGAGTCCTAGGAACTCATTTGTGATGTCGGTTAGTGAGTATCATAGTCGTAGCAGTTATAATGAGCATTTGACATAATTTTTCATGCCGAAAATGAGTTGAACAAATTACTACCTCAATATAGTGTGTCACATTGATTTTTGAGAGCATAAATATATTCAGGAATCTTAGACGAATACATCGGTCTTAGTTTGAAGTGATTCAAAGTTCTCTATTTTCATCAGACACTTTCGAACGAAACGACTGATTGCCCACCAACGTACCACGAGTGTATCAATCGATTGGTGAAACTTGTTTACGACCACGAAATCATTCCGAATCGATTGACCTGTTGAGTTATTATTATCAATCGATTGATAATAGTACTTGACATGTCAATTGATTCGGAATGGTAATGCAAAAGAGACAAGAGGTAAAATAGGAATTGAATACGTGATTTTGAAATTTCCAAACTCACGTACGTGATTTGAATATTCCATGATGACAAAAGACGAAATGCTCGCCTCCCGTGCTTCCGTCAACTCGTCTCAAGATCAACACAGAGAAGGTAAATTATGGGGGCTAGCTTAGTGAGGGAGGATAAAAACCTAGCTATTAGTCAGAATTTGACCCTCAAATTTCAAGATGACAATGTCCTATGTACTAACCATCAACCCATTCCGTAGGGACTGTGATTTGAATATTCCAAAATTTATCTACATAGTTCAATAAATTATCGAGTATCGACTTATGTTGATATCAATTTACTAATAGTGCAATCTAGCAATTGGCTTAGGATAAAATGAAATTGAATAGAATATTCGATCAACTATGACAATACGTGGTAGTTGATTGATATTAAATTATGAATCAATTGAGGAGATCGAAATGTGCCAAAACTTCTAATTGTAAGAAAATATCTTGTAAGAGATTATTCCACCTTTAGAAAATATCTGAGATGAAGAAAACGAATGGATTTCATAGAGTGGTTCGGTGACGGATCATAAATTGTAATGTATGAGTTAATAATTTCGAACCACGTAAATATTATTATTTGTATTGTTTGCTTTAGTTATTTTCATATTTGTATTTCATTGTTTCTTTATGATTGCCTACTAATTTTTTTGTAGAAGGTAAACTAAAACCTATCCTCCCCTACAGATATATACTAATTTACATGATTTAATGAAATATTAAAATTGTTTTTGATATGTTACAGAATTTTTAGTATATTGAATTAGTTACAAATAAATTATTTAATAAAATTTTCAAGAATAGCATGATGAAACTTGCCTTGGAGTAAGGTTGCTACGAGCACAACGGAGAATTCCAGCCCAGTTCCTATGCTTCAGTTAATTGTGTTGGCTCAAAATGTTTGTTAAAATAATATTTGTTTGGAGACAATTCACAATTTATTATCCAGTAGCGTAACAAATACAGGTACTTTCATGAAAAGAAGCAAAATATCAAATGTACTAAGATATCCACACTAGCACTTTTTTTTTTGAACTGTAGGCAAACTTTTACCTTTCTACTTCTCCTTTCCACTCTCATCATCTTCTAACTTGCTTGTCTCCATTTTTGGCTGTTCTTCAATTCTACCAGACCTTTTGGAAATGCCCAGTCTCATACCTACGGCAACTAGCGTCTCGAGTGACCTTTCACTGTTTGAGAGAAGATCTTCATCTATCTCTATAGCATGCTGTATAAATCCAAGAATAGCAACATCATATTGTCTGACAAATTCCATAAAATAAATAACTGATCCACTAAATTTATTTCCATAAATTGCACAACGTATGTATATACAAACCAAAGCAACAGAAACGTCCTGAGGACTTGAGAAGATTCAGTGGAATATGCTTACTTCTGTACACTCGCAAATAATATTTTTCAAAACAAGGAGGCATGGAGAACCAAGATCTACACGGTGCTAATTACCACAATATTCTTACATTTTTCTTTTTCAAAGAAACATATTCATCACTTATTCCTCAGTTCTAGTCATGGAGGCCTTTTATTCTTATTCAAGCTGAATCTATTCAAGATGTGAATATCGTTTTGGATTAATTTTCTGACACCTTTGAACTACTGTCCAAGAGACAGCCAAATGCCTCCTCAATATGGAAAATGAATGATATTTATAACAAAAAGAGTAATTCCCTTCTTAGGAAAAGGAGGAATTTTAATATTACACTTAAAATTTCAACGCATTTAGATGAATAGTGCTACCGGCCTAGGAGTCTCAGAATAGTTGAGGATCAATGTACTGACCTAACACTGTAGCTGATAATGTCATGGATTATGCCAATGATTTACCATACATAAGTATGGATAGCCTTCTAGTAATGATGCAAAATGTAGAAACATTGGTTAATAGGCCAAAATGGAGGTAATAGTAGGGATTACTGTGATTTAGAAAAAAAAAAGAAAAAAAGGTGTATGGAGACACTCAAATAGATGCTTTTAATCCAAGAAATAAACAAATGGTATATAAGACCAAGGTAAGATTCAAGCAAAGCAAGGAAAGTATCTCATCTGAGAAGGATCTTCATGTTGACTATATAGAATATTTTTGTTCATGCAATCATGCATCGAATGGTGGTTGAGTTTGATCAAATGATGCTGGGAAAGCTGTTGCTGCAATCATTCTCCAAGTGTATGTTCAACCAAGTGTCAAGTTAGGCTTATATTGTGTTTCTTCATGAAATTTATTAAGCAAGTCCAAGATACTTGACAGTTTATTATAGGTGCAATGGATCAAGAAGTCCAAGTAGATAAATGTTGACTAAAAACTTGGCAACTGATGTGGTGCAAACCGCAAGCGCACGACTGTCGTTAAGTAATAAAATATCGATCTACAGGGACTGGTGGTTAAGTACTAGTTTACTAAGCGAATGCGATTGTCTAGATAAATTGTGTGAGTTGTCTGAAAAGAAAGAACTAAAGCGAGAAATCAAAGAATAGAGTGAGAAGAGAGAAAAGAAAGAAAGAGATCAAGAAGAATTTAATGTGAGAAAAGCAATTCTAGGATTTCGGTTTCACCACAATGATTGTACACATTGGTTTCCTATGCTCAATAGTTATTTATGTCGATAGACTATCTTATGGTATTCGATGTGAATTTTTGGAACTACACCAGCGTATCCCTTCTAATTCGTCATCTACTTTCAGAGCAACAGAGCTAAGGGATTGCTTTCTTAAGGAGATTCCTGTCACATGATCCTACAACTCCCGACTTGCCTTCTCTTACTGTGTGGCGACGAATTGGAGTCGATCCATTAAGATCTATGATAGTCTATTTCTCCTCGTGGCATATTGATCTACTTTCGTAGGCGACTCTTCACGTCTCGGGTTTCTATGGGTCGGAGGATCAGGTTTTCCTTTCGGTTCATCCCCGCACCTCATGGAATACGAATCTTGTGCTTTTGACATCAAGATCGTGTGTACACAGTAGATCCAGACCATAAACAAGCATATCATCAAACAAAAAACATGCAAACTCTATAGATTCAAACAAAAAATGATGTTCACATATCAATAGGGCTACTCTCTAATCCTAGAATCAAAGAGTCTATTCCATAGAGATGGAGATATAATCAAAAGACAAGAAATTAAGCAATTACAACTCCAAACCAAAAGAAAGGAGAAGAGAAAACATAGCGAGATGATGTTGGTGTCTTCGGGTCTCCACGCTCAAATTGAGGTACGGATGGTTGCGGTTTCTTGGATGGTGGCTCTAGGGTTTCCCCAAGAAGGGGAAAATCCTCTCCAAGGAAAGGGGCGAATCTCCCAGGTCCAAGATGCACTTGACCCTTTTATACCTTCCTCAAACTGTTCAGATCTACTAGATTTGTTAAGCTCTGCCAAAACTGATTTTTCATTCATTAGACCTTGTTTTATTGGGTTGGACTCTGAACCAAACTTGTAGAGCTTGAAATTATCTTCAATTTGATAGGTCAAATGCCTTGAAACTCCAATTGAGCCGAAAGTTATGACTGTTTTAAGATTAGTCTGTAGTGTTGAACCGGAGGCTGACACGGGGCCGTGTCCGCCATAACGGGGCGGGGTGGGGAGGGGGGCACGGCTACTCCGGGAGAGCCACGACGTGCCGGCTAGCACGGGTGACCCATGGTGAGCATTGGGAGCGTCTGAAAATGGGGCATGACCCTTGCCGGATTGGCCACGACCCGTGGCAGCTGGGAAGTAATTGGGAATTGGTCTTCTTAACTCCGTTTTAGCTCCGAATTCACGTCCTATTAATGAAAACAAGCAAAGAGTAGCTCTCCGAATTAAAATGGTAAAAGTAATGAAATAAAGTAGAAATAGGGTATGCGAATACAAATTATGCTTATGAAAGGCTACAAGATATATGCTAAACGATGCTTAAAAACATGCATAACCTACCCTCATCACACTCCCAGACTTACACATTTGCTTGTCCTCAAGCAAACATCAATACCAAGAGTACATATGAAAAAACATCTCTCAATTGTAATAAGTTTATCTAATCCTATCAAGTAGTATTATCATAAAACAAAGGCATTCGATTAGTTTCACCAAGTCTACAAGAAAGTCAAAGTGCACAATGTATAGTTTGCTCCTAGAGTTTTCAACTTTCGATCTAAGTCAATTCGTCATTCCATCGTGTTCCCAAGGTTTCCTGCATTAGACACTTACCTATCATATGCGAGGTTCGTTCCCTCTTCCCAACATAAAGTCTCAAGAAGTACTCGGTATCCAAACAAATTTAATAGTTATTTTCCAGTAACCTAACTCGGTCTCAAAATGATAACATATTAGTTTCCACTCACGATAACTGTTTTTTTGTGATCTCTTATTCTTTTATTCTTCTCTTTTTTTTTCGCTAAATATTTGCAATGTGCAACACTTGAGTAAAAAACATTTTTTTTAAATATTGAGATCAGATTTTTCCAACAAGAATCCAGTAACTAAAATGTTGGGAGAAAGTCACCTATGATTACCAAGGTACTAGTCCAACAAGATGAATCATGATTAAGTCGTACTAAATCAACTTTTCAGAAGCAGAACATAAGTGAAGTGAAATAATCAAACTATCAAGTAGGCAATTGGTGAACCAACATCAACTCAACAATGCTTTCATGAACTTACTAAAAGATAAGGAGAACATAAATTACTACAAGTAAATAAGCATATCAACATGATATGACACATCAAAGTCTGCTTAAAGGACAAGGCTATGCATGAATGCTCCAAATCAAATTGCAAAAAGGAAATGACAATGCATGAACCATAATAAGAATAACAAATAAATGTGATGCACTTACTTGAGTCCTGGCGGTTGAAAGAGATTCAGAAGTAAAATCCATGCAAAAATAGGGACAATTTTAGAATGGATCCTCTCCGGTGATCGCAAAAGATTCAACATTAACATCCACGCTGGAGGTGGAATAGTCCCTAGTGAGATGAGTGTCTTTTTCGTATGGTCAGAATGATCCTTGGTCGCCCCCTCCAATATCATCACCTCCTCGTGTAGTCTCTCGGGCGGTCGATGGCGATTCAGTAGAACCATCCACCCTGGAGGTGGAATGACTGCCAACGTAGCGTGTACCGCTCCTTCCACCTTTTCCTCTTCGCAAGATATTCCGAGCGGTTGGAGACGGTTCAGCTGGAGCATCCATTCAGGGAGCTTGATTAGTTCAACGGATATTGAGGCCTTGTTTAGTAGATATGGAGGCTTTGGCAGCAGTGGGAGTATCCAACCTCGAGGTCTCCAGCTATCCACCACTTCCTACTCTGAGGGTTGCACATCTAATGATAATGATGTCGGAGGTACTGCTTCTTCCACAACATCATCTATTAGGAAATCACATATCGGAGCAGTGCCGACATACTAATATTATCGTCCATATCTAACATGACAACTATTTCACAAAAAGTTCCACATGCAATATCATCCACAAAATTATTGGCATCTATATCTGCCTCATCTATAATCTCATCAACAATCAAGCATGCATCATCAACAATATCATCAGGAGTCGCCTCCGAGGAAAACTGACTGAATTCTTGTGCTTGTCGTTGTTATCCCATTTCCAGTATAAGTTGTTGAGTTTCTTCTATTCCCCTTTGCAAAAAATTTTCTAGTCTCTGATATGATGCTTCTGTTTCACTGGGAGTAAGAGTATTTTCACTGACGTCATGAGACATGCCCAGGAAGGTGGCTCAACTTGTTGCAACAACTGTGATCCGATAGCCATCGAAGCATCCTGAAATTCAAATAGACTCTAATATGCAGGAAAAGATTGCTCAATATGTCGCTTGCTACGATACCCAAAAGGATGACGATCCATCAAATCCGAGCTACAGTAATGAAGATGGTTGGTAATATATTGCCGTGTTTTTTCATACTCGAACCCCGAATAATCCATCCATCCATAATCACATGTATTTGGAAATGTTTTGTGCATCACTTGCTGCTGAGGTTGGAAGTACCCATATTGCGCTGGAATTTGTTGGGGTTGATAATACTGAATTTGATAATTCCCCCAATCATGACTATAGGTGCTAGGAGCTGTATCATATGTGACTTGTTGTCGAGGCTATGAATACTGGGGTTCCGTTGGCACATTATTAGCTCGTCGAAAGATGTGGCATAAACAAGACGGATGAGATGAGTTGCCACAAACGCTACAAGTATACTTCGCTTATTCAGTCCTAGAACTAAAATTTTCATTAAAGCCTCCAAATTACCGAGAATACGGATCCATGGTTGCTTAGAAATAAATTTATGGCCTCACCTGAAAAAGAAGGAAGTGTTATGAAAAGAAAAACAATGCAAAAACTGAAAAAGAAAGAAGTCTACTCCAATCAATTCACAGTTCAACTAATATTAACCAAAACCAGTCCTGACAACGACGGCAAAAACTTGATGTGGTGCAAACCGCAAGCGCACGATTGTCGTCAAGTAATAAAATATCGATCAACAGGAATTGGTGGTTAAGTACTAGTTTACTAAGCGAATGCAATTATCTAGAAAAATTGTGTGTGTGAGTTGTCTGAAAAGAAAGAACTAAAGCGAGAAATCAAAGAATTGAGTGAGAAGAGAGAAAAGAGAAAAGAGAAAAAGAGATCAAGGAGAATTCGATGTGAGAAAAGAGATTCTAGGATATTGGTTTCACCACAATGATTGTACACATTGGTTTCCTATCCTCAATAATTATTTATGTAGATAGATTATCCTATGGTATCCGATGTGAACTTATGGAACTACACCGGCATATCTGTTCCAATTTGTCGTCTACTTTCACACTTTCAGAGAGACAAAGCTGAAGGATTGCTTTCCTACGGAGATCCCTGTTACATGATCCTACACCCCCGAGTTATCTTCTCTTATTGTGTGACAGACAAATTAGAGCCGATCCATTAAGATCTATGATAGTCTATTGCTTCTCGTAACATATCGATCTACTTTCATAGGCGACTCTCCACATCTCGGGTTTCCACAGGTCGGAGGATTGAGTTCTCCTTTCGGTTCATCCCCGAACCTCATGGGATACGAATCTTGTGCTTTTAGCATCAATATCGTGTGTACACAGTAGATCCGGACCATAAACAAGCATATTATCAAAAAGAAAACATGCAAACTCTATCGATTCAAACAAAAGAGATGTTCACATATCAATAGAACTACTCCCTAATCCTATAATCAAAGAGTCTACTCCACGGAGATGGAGATACAATCAAAAACATGAAATTAAGCAATTACAACTCTAAACCAAAAGAAAGGAGAAGAGAAAGCTTAGCGAGATGATGTCGGTGTCTTCGGAAGGGTCTCTATGCTCAAATCGATGGACGGATGGTTGCGGCTTCTTGGATGGTGGCTTTAGGGTTTCCTCAAGAAAGGGGGGGGGGTGATCTCCCTGGTCCAAGATGCCTCAAACAAGAGTTTTCTTGACCGTTTTATACCTTCCTCCAAACTGTTCAGATCTGTCAGATTTGTTAGCCTCTACCAAAATCGATTTTTCACCCATTAGACCTTATGTTAGACTTTGAATCAAACGAGCTTGAAATTATCTTCAATTTAATAGGTCGAACGCCCTGAAACTCCAACCGAGCCGAAAGTTATGACTGTTTTAAGATTGATTTGTAGTGCTAAACCGGAGGCTGACAGGGAGCTGTGGCCACCACCACGGGGGGCCGTGGTGGGCATTATTTTGGGCAAAAAATCAGCCACGACCGTGCTAAATTGGCATGGCTAGGCCGTGGTGGCTTCCGGGCGGTGGCACGGCTACTCCGGAAGAGCCACGACCTTGGGCACGACCCGTGTCAACTGGCACGGGTGACTCGTGGTGAGCACTCAGAGCGTCTGTAAACAGGGCACAGCCCGTGCCGGATTGTCCATGGCCCGTGGCAGCTGGGAAGTAATCGGGAATTGGTCTTCTTAACTCCGTTTTAGTTCCGAATTCCCGTTCTATTAATGAAAACAAGCAAAGAGCAGCTCTCCGAACTAAAATAGTAAAAGTAATGAAATAAAGTAGAAATAGGATATGCGAATGCAAATTATGCTCATGAAATGCTACAAGATATATGCTAACGATGCTTAAAAACATGCATAACCTACACTCATCAATAACCAGAAAAGTTTAAGTAGATCAGGAGTCATAGAATGCATAACAATTAGAATTTCAAATAGGTCAAGAGTGACTGGGTAGTTAGGCTATAGTTAACTATATACCTAGTAGATAGGTAAAACTCGAAGGTGAGGTCTCTTGGTAGAGGAAAACCCGAAAGAAAAGCATCCTGATAGCTCAAAGGTGAGGCCTCTTGTAGTAAACTCTAAATGAGTTGTGAGTTACGAGTAACCTAGATTTTGGGGTTCTATTAGACTTTAACTCAGATGAGAACTCAATCATTATTTAGTTATAATCGATGATCTAGTCGATTAGAGGTTAATATTAATTGATTGAGGAGGTTAATCTAGTCGACTGGGGTGATGAGTCAACTAGGGAATCAAATCAAGAGATTCTGCTTGCATACAGAAAGTTTCAATTTGAATTTAAGACCACTGAACATGAATTCAATTGTCCCTGATAGAAATTGGAAAAAGACCGATGCGATGCGATAGAGAAAGGCAACAACTGTCAATGGCTTACGTGATCAAGCAAGTCAGTCAATTGAAGAAAGGTTGAGTAGATTAGAATTAGGTAGAGTCGACTGAAGTATCCATTGTCATGTAGAATAGTCAATTAGAATAAGGTGGAGTCAACTAAAGGATCTATTGGCTTACGTAATCACAAAAATAGTCGACTGAAAAAAGGAGCAATCAATTAGACTCATGTAGAACAACAATTTATAGCCTATTTGAAGATAATTTGAAAGCTATAAATAAAGAGACAAGGGGAGCTTGTCAAGGTTTGCGGATAGACTTAAGAAAGTTCTCTACATCTATATTTTTCCTATTATTTTGGTCTTATTGTTGTTTTACTTACAAGCTTGATTTGTTTTGTTATCTCATTCTAAGAAGTGCTCTATAAGAAGTTTCTCCGCCTCCAAGAAAGAGAAAAGATAGTGGAAATTCACAAGGGACTCTCCTTACGAATCATAGATTGTGGAATAAAAATCAGGATTCCGATCCACGTAAAAAGTTCTTATCGTTGCATTCATATATTTTTGTTGTGTAACTCATAACTAACCAAGATTGCTCTTGAGTTTAAAATTGTTTAATTTCATATCATGGCTATTCACACCCTCTCTAGCAGCCACATCAATTCAACAATTTTAAGAATGTTTACCATAGAGGCATTTATTGCTACATGAAGATAGTGAACCAATGTGTATCATGAACCGTCTCAAGTACAAGAAGATTGGTTAGATTTCTCAAAACAACTAGCACATGCATAAATGCTTAGGCAAACAAAACAAACACATGTAATGTAACAATTGATCATTAAACTTTGGATTTTACCTCACAGCTTAAGCTCTCAGGACAAGTATTTGTTTGAACAAATGATAACTATCAGACCATGGCTTATGATTTTATAACCTGCCACTTTGTTAGATACTGATCATTTCCTCATGTCTATTTATCCTAACTATTAAATTGTTCTCTTGTTGCTGAAACTATGCTTAATATAATTATGAAAAATTTAAAATTCATGCTTATAGGTTTAGATAAATTTTCACACATGTTGTCTAGGCTTTATAAATCCTCAATATTTTTCATCAAAATATTCAAATAATATAGAGAAGGAAATTAATTAGCATAAAAGGCAATAATTAAAGAAACTAAGTTGAAGATGATTTTAGATTGGCGCTTCAACAATAAAAGAAGAAAAATATTTGATTTTTTTGTCATTTGCTAATTAGTATTTTCTATTTAGGTAATAAATAGGGAATTAATTATAATCTCGATTAAAATTATCATATTTTCTTATTTAGAATATTTATTTCCATATTTAATGTCAAGTGGATCTATAAAAGAATAAATTCTCACTTTTCTTCTATGTTAAGGATTATGTCTTTATTCATTTGGTGTGCTGTATCAATTAATATTCGACCCAGAGATGAAGCTTAGATTCAGTTCTGTACCTCCTTCAACAAACCTCTAGATCTCATGCTTTCGTTCTCGTTGCTGATGCACTTTGCTCCCTCAAGCTTGATTTGCCTCCACAACTCTCTTCCCCATGTCCATTGCATATCAACGATTTGCTTCGATCAACGAACTTCTCTTCCATCGACAACATCAATAGACAACGATTTGATTTTTTATTTAGTATTTAAAAAATTATTACCATAATAATAGTTAAAAAAATTTAAAAAGAAATAAATTTGTAAAAAAAATAATCTTTGGACACCTTGGCACACCATTGATCTAGATAGTACGTGGACTTCATCGTGTAATTTTTCAACAAAGAGGCTCGTATTAACCCAGTAACATCCTTCTCTCTTGAAAATTACTATAATTTAAATTTAGCAAGCTAATTATTTTTTGTGCATTATCTATTTGACTCACATATCATCTATTTCTGTATACTCTTGTCATCAGATAGCAACTTGCTTGTAGTGTCACTATTTCAAATCATTTTATTAATTTAACTTAATTATTATTTTTTAAGTTCTAACTTGTTTCCTTAAAATCACTGTGCTACTTAATTCAGAAACTCCAGTTAGCTATGATGAGAAACCTCACCATTAAAGAGATAGAGGTGTGAACATGTGGAAGAGAAGCTTAAGACCCTCTTGTTTTTTTGAAACTTAATGGATTAATTTGCAAAATTACCAAATTAATAACCTACCCACTCCATGCACTTCATGTTTTTTTTCCCTCGGCTGCAAACAGTAAACGTTGCCTCCTTTTTTTGTCACCACATACCTTTGTCGTCTCTACCTAAAACCATTATCGTCCTCTGAACGAAGCAACACTCATTGCCTCCTCTACCATCTCTCAAGCACTCTTTGCTCACCCTCCTCTCCAACCACAATGTCTCGTTTGACACTTCTAGTTCATAATCTAAAGCGCATGAGTTCTGATATTGAGCATCTTGTCGTTCATGAGTTGCAAGGAGCATGGGATTCCTATTCCAACCAGTACTGATAGATCCTTGGTGGTTGTTTATGGAGGTATCTTCTCTAAATTGGGGTGGCAATCATATCTGAAAATGATAATGCAATTGCAATGGTTGTTGGTGCTGCGTTGATGGTGATACCAAAAGGGCCTCAACAAATTCTGATCACTCATGGATAACACTTCTAGCATATAGATTGTTTTACTCATACATACATGATTGAGTTATAAAAACTTTTTTTCATAGGAGATTGTGACTCTTGATTGGCAGGGTTTGAGATTGATGGATTAATTCCTAATTGATTGGGTCTAGAGAGTCTTGTATAATGGTTAGAAAAGTTTGACAAATAATTTATCTTCCTATTCTTGATGCTTTGGCACAAGAGCAAGTTATGGATGATCATAAGGATGCTGGAACTTATGCTTTGCAAGGATTAGAAATTGATTAGTTATTTCTTTCTTTTGTTGATTGGAAGTAAGGTAGTTCTCATTGTCGTGATAACTGATTTATGTTGTTGCATCATGGTCAATAAGCATTTTTATTCATATCTTACATGTTTAATTGTTAGAAGAGAATAAAGGTGCTTTGAGCTGAGTGGTAGGATGTAGATTTATTCTTCGAGATGGTTTATTCTTGCTTGTTTCATTACATTTACCTTGCGCACGATTTGATTTATAAAAGTGCATAATATAATTATGCAGTTGTTGGAAATATAATTATTTATGATTCCATCTCTTCTTTTATTACTTGACAGTTTTCTCTCGTATTGCTTAACCTTTTCTATTCATAGTGTAAAAGAGAAAGAGATGAAATCATTTTTGCTTTATTCACTTATGTGTAGGTATTTATATACATCACCCTATAATTATGCCTATCAATTACAATCCCTATAATTAAGCTAATTGCATAGTCAAAGATAAGATTTACAATCCCTACAATTAAGCTAATTGCACCGCAACACTCCCCCTTAAGTTGGAGCATATATGGTAACCTGTTACCTGTTCATCATTCATTTTTATATATGATAATCATATCCAGCTTGTCACAAAGTTCTGAGAATCGTTTTCCTCCTAAAACTTTAGTTAGTGAAGACATCAGCAACTTGATTAGATGATGATGTGAATGGAGTGACAATTTTCTAGCTCATTACGCACTTGCGAATACAGTGACAATCAACCTAAATATGCTTAGTTCTCGCATGAAAACTCGGGTTACATGCAATGTGAATAGCCTCTTGGTTATCACATTACATAGGCAGTGGTTCATTGTAGGTGAATCCTAATTCTTGAAGCAAATTTTTCAGCCATAACATCTCAGTCACAGTATGAGTCACGACTCTGTACTCAGCTTCGATAGTTGACCTAGCAACGATAGTTTGTTTCTTACTTCGCCATGTTACTAGATTTCCCCCCTACATAAGTGCAATATCCAGAAGTGGACCGTTTGTCGGTCTTTGATCCAGCATAGTCGGCATCAGAATAGGCTTCGATGCCCATTTCTCTTAAAAGACAACCCTTTCCTCGAAGATTTCTTGAGGTACTTAAGAATCTTGATCGCAGCATCTCAGTGAACTTGCTTCGGCTTATCTATAAAATGGCTGACCATTCCAACTGCAAAGGAGATGTTAGGTCTCGTTACTGTATATGAGTTTCCCAACAAATCATCTATATTTTGCCTTATCCTCAAAGAATTCTCCAGTATCATTCCAAACACTTGGATTGATATCCATAGGAGTATAAACTGGTTTCGTTCCAAGCAATCCAGTTTCTTTGAGTAAATTTGTAGCATACTTCCATTAGCAAAACTCCAGATTTATTGTGAGCAATTTCAATTCCCAAGAAATACTTAGGACGTCCCATATCCTTAGTAAGCTGTAAATATTTCTTAGTTTCATCAATCTCACTTATATCATTACCGGATATTAAGATGCCATCAATATAAACAATAAGAATGATAACCTCATTCGTGCTATGTCGTACAAACACAGAATGATTAAATTTGCACTGCTTGAAGTCAACTCCGATTATATTACTGAATTTATCAAACCAAGCTCTAGGGCTTTGTTTAAGACCATAAATAGTCTTTTTAAGTCCACAAACCATAGTAGCATTCTCCCCCTAACAACAGGAGGTTGCTCCATAAAAACGATCTCGTGCAAATCGCTATAAAGGAAGGCATTTTTCACATTTGGTTGATACATTGCCCAAGATTGATTGACAACCAAGGAGAACAAAACTCTAATAGAATTCAGGCGGGCAGTAGGAGAGAACGTCTAAAAGTAGTCAACACCATAAGTTTGTGTAAATCCTTTGGCCATAACTTTATATCGATCAATAGTACCGTCAGCTTTATACTTCAGAGTAAACACCCAACGATAGCAACAATATCAGCGGAAGGTGGTGCAAGCACAAACTCCCAAGTACCATGAGAGATAACGGCGGACATTTCTTCATCCACTGTAGTCCGCCAAGTAGAGTGTTGATAAGCCTCAGAGTAGAAGTTGGAACCTCGATAGATGAGAGAGAAACAACAAAAGCACGGAAAGCAGGACCAAGGTAATCAAACGAGATATGGTTGGACAAAGGATGGGTAGTGCAAGAATGAATACCTTTACGAAGAACAATGGGCAGATCAATATCGGAGGGGCGAAGAGCATCAGGAGCTATAATAAGAGGAGGCGAGGGACATGAGATAGGTTCTGACCGAGAATGCCTTGTATACACCTGCAATGGTTTAGGAAACAGAGCATCTGCAGTGGGAGACATGGATGGTGGGATAGGTAATGGAGGAAATGCTAATGTATCAGGAGACTAAGCTAGATGGGGGAAAAGTATGATTGTGACTCAAAAAATATAACATAAGCACAGGTGTAACTGCGTTTTATGAGCAGGTCAAGGCAACGATATCCTTTTTGTGTACGAGAATATCCAAACAGGATGCATTTAATAGAGCGAGGAGATAATTTATCCAGGTCAGGAGTAAAATTATATATAAAACAAACACAACCAAATATGTGAGGAGGCACAGAGAAAAAAAGTTTGTCAGGTAAATGGGATATTCCCACGTAACACAGTAGATGACATCCTATTTATGAGGAAGCAAGCTGTGAGGATAACATCACCCCACAAATACTTAGGGACATGCATGTGACAGAGAAGTGTACGAGCTACGTCTAAAATATGACGGTGTAGCAACCCTATTTTGTTGGGAAGTGTATGAGCAAGATGTTCGATGAATTATGCCATAAGAATTACAGAATATAGAAACAGTTTTCTGAGTGAACTCAAGTACATTATCAGTATGAAGAGTGCGCAAGTCAATAGAATATTAGGTTTTTATTTCATTATAAAATGATTGTAGAACATCAAGAACCTCACTTCTATTTTTGAGCAAATATAACCACGTCATGCAGGAATAATCATCTACAAAAATTATAAAATACTGAAAGTCTCCTCTAGACTCAACTCTGGTAGGTCCTCAAACATCACAATGAACAAGTTCAAAAGAAAAGGAACTACGTTTATCAACTCTAGAAGGAAAAGACGTGCGATGGTGTTTGCCGAACTCATAGGACTCGCATTGAAAATCAATAAACTGAACCGGAACTAAATTTTTAAGAGAGAAAGGAGATGGGTGACCTAGATGAGAATGCTACTAATAAGGAGACACCGTTACTGAGAGTGCACGGGAACATGCAAGTGTAACAAAATTCAGATAATATCGGCCATCACACACATGTCCTCCATCAATAATCCGCTTCGTTTGCAAGTCTTGAAAAATACAATAAGATGAATAAAATGATACAGAACAGTTGTGAGTTTTTGTGAGTCGGCTTATGGACAATAAACTAACACGAAATTTCGGTGCAAAAAGAACATTATCAAGAGTGATATTTGTAGTGGGCCTAACAACACCTATTCCCGTAATTGAAGAATAGGTACCATTGGCTAGATGGACAGGTGATAAAGATGAGGAAACAAAAGAGAAAGAGAAAATAGACTTGTTACCAGTAATATGAACAGAAGCACCGGAATCCAGGATCCAAGACTTATATGAGATACCGCAAATGCACCCGTGGAGGATGAGGCAGTAGTGGCAGAAGGAATGCCAGTAGAAGAGTGAAGCAATTTCTCATAATCAGTACGAGAAATAGAGACCATATCGTCGTTAGGTATGGTGTCGATGGTTCGGTAGATGCACTGTTAATCCAATTAGGCTTACCAAACTTCGCCCAACATTTCTTAGAGGCATGGTTGGAACGACCACAGTGAACACACGAACGACCACCGCTGGTGGCATCAATTCCATGACCACGACCGCGACCACTATTACAATCCCAAGAGAACTCCCGACCACGAGCAGTCATAGCTGAAGTGTTGAAGATGGGGGAGAACGGGTGTCAAGACGACCCATGGTCACATGAAGAATCTGAGATGGAGCATTTGATAACGTGGGAATGTTATCACTTGCCAATCATAGAGTGGAATCTAAACCATATAGGAACTTTGCGACCAAGAATTCCTCCACTGATTCTTTCGAGTTTGAGCGTCACAAGAGGATGGTATAGCAGAATTTCATTGGCAGCCCCCTTAAGAGTAGCAAAATAGTTATTAACAAACTGACTATCTTGGCGAAGAGCGAAGAGTTTTTTATATAATTCGAAAACACGAGAAACATTCCTGTCATTCGAATACATGCCCCGTAAGGCATCCCACATCTCTTTGGCAGTTTCCACAAACATAACATTATTGCTTACGGACTCCTCCATATTGTTGAGGAGCCGAGCCATAACAGAACAATCGTCCTAAACCCAATCTGAATATTTCGGATCTTTACGGTCAAGAGGGATGGACAGAATATGTTCCTTCTTCTTGTGGGTCCATAAGAGATAGTTGGTCCCATTCAACTTAATAGTGGTAGCCAAATTAAGTTTAGAATCTAACGTCATTGTAGGAGAAAGTCAGAGGCAGAAACATGAGTAGTAGATTAGAGAGGCGGAGGCGGCGACAGAGTTTCGAGTAGTGGCGGCATGAGGACTGTCTGTAGCAGAGCAGGAAAAAAACGATAGAAAGTTTGGTCAAAGAAGGATCAAC
Source organism: Hedychium gardnerianum (assembly GCA_038050645.1). Lineage (NCBI taxonomy): Eukaryota > Viridiplantae > Streptophyta > Magnoliopsida > Zingiberales > Zingiberaceae > Hedychium > Hedychium gardnerianum. The sequence goes on along the minus strand of JBBUKS010000104.1, from coordinate 2,848,968 downwards.
TTTCTGCAGAGATGGAATAATGCTCTGCTATGATACCATGTAAAAGAGAAAGAGATGAAATAATTTTTCTGTAACTTTATTTACTTATGTGTAGGTAATTATGCCTATCAATTATAATACCTACAATTAAGCTAATTACACGGTCAAAATGCTATAATCAATCCCTATAATTAAGCTAATTGCATGATCAAAGATAAGATTTACAATCCCTATAATAAAGCTAATTGCACGGTCAAAGATAAGATGCTATAATCATTCAACACATAGTTGTATATGTATTTTGTTTGTTCCCTTTTGAAAACCTGACCGATTAAATTACATAATTAATAATACTAAGTAATAGATAAATCTCCCATGGATTGTAACTTTCTTTATCCATCATGCTGCACCGCCAAGTTTAGTAAGACATTAGTGGTCTCTTTTTTATTTAACCTCTATAAATATAATATTGTTTATTATTTCAAATATCATCATCATCATCAAATTATATTTGTCATAACTATTTGGAATTAGCTATGCGAAGGTTTCCCTCTGTTGAAACTTATACAAGACTGGATCACTAGTAATATTCAAATTAATTATATAGGCTAGGTGAGACATGTGGACTAGACACTTGCATGGATTGCTTGTATCTAATGTCGTGTGGAACAATAGAACAATGAGCTTGGCAGAGACCTAACCTACAAGACAAACAAGCATGCAAGCGAATAGGAAGAGTTGGGCAGGCTAGGCAACTAGATGGACCAAGTGGGCAAGGCCTAACCAGGATAGGGGAACTAGTCAATCTGAGCAAGTGGGACAAGCAGCATAGAAGATGGAACATCAGGACAAAGGAATTAAGTGTACCGGAATAACCTAGTGGATTGGAAAAAAAAAACAAGAAGCAAAGTAACTAAGTGAATAGGTCAAATGGGCCTGAGGCAGAATGATCTGACCAGGCATGTCAAACTGACCATGAACCAAATAGAATGAGTCATTCCACTTGTCATATCATTTCACTAATGCAACAAACAAAAGAATGGAATGGATCATTTCACTTACCATTCCATTCCATACACGAAATTATTTCCATGAAAAACCCTTCTAACTCTTAAGCCAGAGTTAGATAAGAAGTTTAAGCTAGTCCGGTTGGATAAGTTAAGCAAGTTGACTAAGTTAGCAAGTCAAGACAGCATGACGAATTGGGCTAGCTGGCAGAGATAGATAGGTTAGAAAAGCTAGGAATGTTGGAAGGGCTAGTTAAGCTAGGCAAATGGATTGACATGTGGTGCTACTCATGTGGGATAGAAGAATGAATGATATGGAAGAGTTATGCGAGCATAACAAGACGGTAGAGTTATACAAACATGGTGTGGTAGACAAACCCAGCAGATTTTAAGGATTGAGCAAGTAAAATGCACAGGTCGATTGATCACATCAATTTTGTAGGTGGTCGAGTGAGTAGGGTCAATGGTGCATAAGGCGATTGACCATGTCGATTTTTTTATTTCGACATCACTCTTTATTACTGCTAGGAGCTGATGCTTCTCTTTTCCTTCCCTTGTGAGATAGACAGAACTAAGGTATATGAGACATGGAAAGAGAATTGCCTTGATCAGTTCTCGATGGAACTGGTCAAGATAGGCCTTGCCTTAATCAATACTACCGAAATTGTGTTGATACGAGCGACACAACATTTATTTGTGTGGATACACATCTTGGTGTTAATCGGCTGCCAAAATAATGGATTTAATTACTGATACTGATGATACTGATCTACACTTGAGAACATGATTTCAACTATAGAAAATTTAGGCTTTGTCAACTACAAATCATGATTTTAGAGACTGCTTCTAGAATGCAAGAGGAAAAGTAAGCTGCTTAACATGACACAGACGTGCAGAAGAGAACCCACAGATGCACCAACTAAATGAGTCAATGAGATTGAGTGCTGCATAAGAAAACATATGAAACCTTTTCTGAACGATATAAATAGATAAAATAATATCATTTATTCACCTATAAATGTGTGATACTTCATTGTTCTTTCAAATTTCAACTATCAAGAAATTTTAACTAGCGAAGGTAAGAATCAGATACTAACCTTTTCAAAGATGCATATCACCGTGCTTCCACCAAATGAGAAATACCCAAACTGAGAACAGAACATAAAAAGTAAATCCGTTAAGGCTGGTTATGTTTTTTCCCATGCACAGATAATGCAAGGTAGAGTTAAAAAACCTCATCTCCCTTATGAACATAGTCACCCTTTTCCTTGGTAAAGGTGATGCTTCCTACCATTGTAGCTCCTATTGCAATGAATGCCACCTGCCGCAAATGTGAACCATAGATAAGGCTACTATACTAAGTTTACAGAAATTATTCGATGGATCTATGGCCCTAAAATTCTATCCAACTAAAAAAAATGTACTTGGTAAAGCAGAGATACAAATTGAAAATTTCTAATATCTTCATGTTTTGAACATCTAAATATGCCGAACTTGGCATAATTCAAAGACAACATTGCTTGTAACTGGGTTTGTATTCACACGAAATAGAGCTATGCTCAATTTTAAATCCAAATTGTGATAAAGATTTTGATGAGGTCATTTCATGACATCGATTTCAACAACAAGAGTTGTGGGTGTCTGAAAGGGAAGAGGCTTCCTTGAGTTTTATAAAGTCATGAGGCTCCTTACAACTTGCCATTGGGGGCTAAAACCCCTTCATCAAATTTTTTATCACGGTCTTTCAAATTATTGGAAAAATGATAAAGAACTCTTGTTTCGACAAGATCAAATGAAATCGTATGATCGTATCTATCCCAGAAGTAACCAAACTTCTAGAAAGGTCAGGAAGTATTCATAAATGAAAAAATTGAGAGCATAATATGTAGAAAAGATGGAATACAGAAAAATAGGTAAATAGAGATAGAGTGTTCATTGTAACAAAATAGTGATGAAGTTCCTTTTAGAATATTGAATTTACCACATATTATCCTGAACACAAACAAAAACAGCATTGACCATGTGATAAATTTGACCTAGATTAAATTGGCATCTTAAAAACCAAAATACATGATATACATAAAATGTCACAAGATCAGCTATTGCCCAAGTGCTTTCTGTAACAAAATTGGCATAAAATGATGCAAGTACATGATATTAAGAAACTACAAACCTTCCCAAATTCTGATGTCGAGATGACAGAGACAACTCGCTTATTCTCTGTAAAGACATTACAGTATTTGCTGTTTACAGCAATTGGATTCACCTTCAGAAAATTGAAACTAGGATCAAGCATTGAGCCATAACTTTAGAATAGAAAAAGATTCAGGAAGAGGAAGATATCTGACTGGACGAAGAAAACATAGTTACATACTGTGTACAAGTATCCTGGAATTTCATGAAAACTCTCAATTGTCCCAGATACAGGAACATGGAACCGGTGGTAGTCCTAGAACCATGAAAAACAAATTTGAAAGTTTTAACAAATAATGAAAAATTTTGAAAAATATTGAGCAAGTGAAAAGGTGAGAGAGAGAGACCTGCGGAGCCAGACGAAAAATTACTAAAGATCCGTCAACAAACACATTAGAGTATACATCCTTCCCTAGAAGGCCTTGAATTGAGAATTTTCGGCCCTGTAGAAAGCAGAAAAAGCATTTCTTTGTGCGCTTGATAAACATCCATAAATTATGAATTATTTTGCTCCCAGTAAATACTATCCAAAAATAAATTGCAAATGATACTAAGATCAAATTTTTAAACCATTTGGCATGTTCTTAAATCTTAGAGCGTCGTCGATATCCTGCAGCTTACCAAATTATCGTCCAAAAATAGGAGTGACAAACTGACAATCAGTAGTTAGACAATCTGCTCCAATTACTGTCCTTGAATTACACTACCAGTACATTACCCATAGCTGTAGAGAGACTGATATGCAACGTGATCAACTAACAAGACATAAATGAGCAGTAAAGGTCAAAGAATTCAAAATACAAATTGCCTATATTTATTTCTCTGCAAAAACAAATCAACTTCAATCACATAATTCTGATAATTATGGATTATGACTTCAAATTCTGAGCACCATGCATTATGTTAATTGAGAGAGAATCTGTTGCTTATTCAATATATTTAGATGTTCAAATTTACCTTGTGATCCTCATAAATATCCAAACAGAATTGAAAAAGTGAACTACTCAATAACAAGCATAGGGTACGCTTGTCAGTGCATTACGAAGGGCTTTGAAAGTTCAAAAATGCTTGGGGAGAAATAAAAGGGTGTTAAATAAGCATGGCAATCGCGCTTACTCATCCACCAAGTTCACAAGTCATTTTAGCACAGAGGTAAAGTTTATTAAAGGAATTAGTTATCACAAAAGTTGATGCAATATTTCAACCATTTCAAATGTACAATTACATAAATATTTATATTGAATATAATAATGTGAATACCTTTTTTAACATTAAAATTATATGACATTAATGGATTTAGTAATGAATTAAAAATGAACTAGAACAGCTTTTTATTTGTATGACTAGTAAGTAAATAGAAATAGATGATTATTTGTACATAACAATTTTGGCAAAAAAATATTATAGAAAAACTGAAATATTATTTAAAATTTCAATCAATCATTAAAAATAATTAATGTTAAAGAAACAAAGCATAACTTAATTTTTTATTAAAAAATGTCCTTTTAAATTGAATAGTATTGATATACATCAATTCTAAATTATTAAAATTACTTTATTTAACATAAACAAAACAATATTATATAATTGCATCATGTAATGGGTAACAACATTCAATTAGTAAACTAATATATTTTTAATAATTTCAATAATACAATCATAAATATTTCTTTTTACTTTTTTCATTTTTTAGGCACAGGGAAAGTGAGAAATATTTATTTCCTGATGGACTGATAAAAGTGGCATTTATTATAGAGAAAATATTTTCATATAATAATAATAATATTTTCCAGCTAGATCAATTTATCTGTGATTGAATAAATATACATTATAGACTAATTATATATATTTCATTAGCTGTTGATCATATAGTTATTTTTACCTGCGGATAATGCATTCTGGATACAGGTCTTGCAAACAGTATAGAAATGGAAAAGTCATTTACAAAACTAACTTCTTTAGGATGTGATTAGCTTAACACAATTTTCCAGAATAAACTCCCCAAATATTGGAGCAATGTAAAGCCCATCATAGCAACAAAACCTAATTTGGAATTTGTATTTTCTTCTAAGATGTTTAGCATGATTTTGATTACATTTTAAAGCATAATGAAATTAAATTCTTAGAGACCATGGATCGAAAAAGATTTAAGTAATATTTTGTAAATGAATTTAGCATGTAGAAGTAGTATAAACATAAGGATTGTTGACAAAAGGATTTAGTTTTGGACTAACTTTAAGGATTGTTAATAAAAGGACTTAATTTTGGACTTTGGGAGTAAACATCGCACCTTAATCCAAAACCTTAAACTCTCTTTTGCAGAATTAAAAGCCATCAGACGGCTATCAGCTGCACAAATAGCTATGTCATCACGTCCAACAGAAGTGATAGGTCTTGCACCAGGTTTCAGTTCTCGAATAAAAAACTCATTGAAGGTCTGTAAACAAAAATATTTGAAAGTATTAGTATGCTATTGACATTTATAGGAACAATAAGAATCAATAATTATCACACTATTATCCTCTTTGATTTAATTCATATTAGCTCAGGAGTCGGTTGTCGTATCTAAGTATCAATTATTTGGCACAGCTAATAAAAAGTTAACATCACTGGTTTTTAAATCTTTATTCCAATACTATATTGCAGATGTATTAACATTTGGGTTTTTTTTCCCATTAAACATGAAGACTCTATGTCTTTACCATTAATCCATTATTCATGCAAATAGTTTGGAAAGAAATAAAACTAAAATAATATGAATAGCATTCAATCGATTGAGTCTTTTGAGTCGATTGATTGTTGATTGATATTAAGGAAAATATCAATTAACTTTTATTTCGAATGTAAATTTTAAATCCTAGTATTTCACTCGTGTTCTAGATGTCTCAATACACAATCAAGCTATTAATGCAATTTTGTAAAAATGTAACAACTATAAATAACCTTTAGATGTGCCAAAATGCTAAGGATAAATTAACCATTTTTTCCTTTCTGGAACTCCTCAAGTCCTTCAACAGATAATTCTTTGAGACCTAAGAGTTGTTGGTCCCAACTGGATTCTTAAGATAGACTCTAGGGACTTGACATCCACCTTGGTCCAGTGAATCTAAATCTATTATAGTCATATGACACCCTATGGTAGGATGGCATATAAGTTTTCCATGTGGCCAAAGATTCGTAGCCGAAACCAAACCCATGAATGTCAACCATGTTGATTTTTAGAAAACATTTGTTGGTGTAATAAAATAGAAACATACTCTTCCAAACATTTTATCATATTCTTTCAATTGTGAAATTAGAATATGCACTTTATATTTTAAATGATGTACCCTTTTCGGTTTGCGTCCCCTTTTCTTGTGATCCTTTCTTGGTGTTTGTGCCAGATCAGTGCTCTTCTTTTTCCTCTACTTCTGCTTGGTCATTTCTTGTTGACACAAGTTCTTGAAATGTCCTCTTTCCTTGAATGTGAAGCATATAATATGGTGTTTGAATTTTAGAGTACCTTTAGAGATTTCAGCAGTTGGGCTTAAAGGGCTTTTGATGCTTTCTGCTTCAACAGGTTCAGATGAGATTTAGGGTTCTTATTTTCTTCTTCAGATGTAGACGTTAGAGTAAATAGTTTTTCATTCTCAGTTGTTCCTTCACTGATCTGTGGTTCATCTTGTGTTGCTTCTTTTGATGGTTTGTGTATTGGAGTAGATTTTTTAGTTTATCTGACAATTCCTTTGTGTCGACGTACTAGCCTAGTTTGCTTAAAACCTCATTAGGCAAAGTATCAATCAAATGTTTTGTTACCTTTCCAATTGCTTCAATTTTTAAATTGCTCCATTTCTCCTTCTTAAGCATTTTCCCCTTTTTGTCTCTTGGTGTTCGGAATCCCCTTGTGATGACAATCTAGTATTTGATGTTGATCTAGATGTAATACTGCATCCTAATCTTCTATGATCAAATGAAAATTCTTTGTCTGTTGGAGGTGCTTTGTTGATCTAGATGTCAGTCTAGTATTTAGGAAAACCTGGCTCTAATACCAAATTTTGGTATCGTGGAATCGTGCAACACCTTGCTTAATTAGTGGTTAAGCCTTTTGCCCCTGGGGCAATGGTGCAACGGTTAGGCCCACCAATGGATAACCAAGGGATCTAAGGTTTGAATCTCAGCTGCAGCGCACTACAGGGAATTTTTCCTCCAGTGAGAAGCGGGCCTAAGAATGTTGGTCATTTGGATGGGCCTCCATTAGCGCTTTCCGATTTACCCTGGTGGTCGATGGAAAACTTTCGTGGGGCCGGGTTGGTCACCCCAGGTCCGACATTACCCGACCTGGTTAATCATTTTTGGTTAAGCCTTTGGGGTGACCAAGTATTGATACCAAATGTAAGATTGTGTAATTAAAAAAAAAGATTCAAAATTTTCAGAGTAATAAGTATAGCAAAATGATAAACGGTTATCAACATAGAGAAAATAATAAATGCAATAAGAAAATGAAGCAATAAAGAAAAACTTGAAGATTTGCGTGATTTGATACTCTTGGTTCCTACTCCATGGCCTATGGCCTCATAAGGATAGAGATCGGAAAATATGGAGCACGGAGGTAACGACCTTAAGCTTAAAATATCAGAACGAAAACAACAACAAATTTTTTAAAAAAACACTTCAAAGATTTGAAATTGATGAAGGAAATGTTGTAGATGTACATCAATGTGCAATATTGTTTAATTTGAAGCGTCTTTGGTCCATATTTATAGGGTGAAAACAATCATCATTATAAACGACTAATTAAACCTTAACAGTTGACTAATTGACTTGCTCGACCGTTAGTTCATCCAATTGACTCAACTCTATTATAATCGATTGTTTAAACCCTCTGCCTTCTAATCGATTCTGATCCACTTGTACTTCATCTAATCGACACAAACCTAGTCAACTGAAATGCCTTCTAGTTGACTCTTCTAAATTAACGTTCGACGAAAGCTACCGATCCATGACGGACTCTGTTGGATTGCGACTATTTCCTCTAGTGACTATCTCATTAATCAACTCCTTTTTGCTTGCAGTAAACTGATCTAGATATATTCGTAATGGAATTTTATGATGATGAATGGTTCATTAGTTGACTTATTGAACCTCATCAATTAATTCCTTGTGATAACTATCGACTTCTCTAGGCAACACCTTCGACTAGACTGTCATTCAATAAGTTTAGTCATTTAATCTATTAAACTTGAAATAGAAACTTCCTATTTCTTTTTTTTTTGTCTTCAGTCGACTTCCTAGATCACTAACCATATAAATGTGACCCACAATCAACTAACTCAGTGATTTTGATTCTGAAACACTAGTTTCTCAATCAAGTGATTGCCTGACTAAAACTAGTTGCGCTCAAAATAGATATCGCTTATAATCTCTCACTCCTCACATGCCACGAGTTTATCTCTGAGACTTCTACACGATAGCTATCTATTCAACCTCGACTTACAAAAACTTTATTTCTGCCTCTAGTAGACTTCCTCATTTGCTAGGTGTCTAGTCTAACCTTGATTTACTGAAACTTCTCATCTATTAAGAGACCTTGCATTTGGGCCTTCTTCATCTGCTAGGTATCTAATTGATCTTAACCTATCAGGGCTTCCTCATCTACCAGGTATCTAGTCACCATGACCTACCAGGACTTATCATCTACCAAGAGGCTTTACCTCTAGGTTTTCCTTATCTAGCAACTTTTATCGGTTTTCTAAATTTGTTAGTACGTGTGAGATTTCTGTTTTGCCAAACATCTGATCAACCTCAACCCATTTGAACTTTATCCATCTTCTAATGCCCATTAGAATTTTCCTTTTCTAGTCAAATATCTGAATGAACTTTACCCATTTGGATTTCCCATTATTCTAGCAACGAAAATGTCAAGTAACCAACAACTACATACTTGACACACAATCTAATACAATATGAATCTAACTTTAAACTTTTATCAAACACATCAAAACCATATGAACTTAACCACTTAGGATATGATTACATAAACAAGTTCTCGACTAGAGAGGCTTCAAGTTCACACATGAGACACAATCAGGCAGAAGAATACGAGTGTAAGTTTGTGGGTAAAGGCATAGGGCGAGTGTGCAAGGGTGGAGGTACATGGGTGAGCATACATGGGTAGAGGCTTGCATGGGCAGAGCTGTGTATCTAAGCATGTACAAGCAGAGGAGCACATGAGTTGAGATGTGCGAGCGGGCAAGCGTAGGCGGAGAAGCACAAGTGGAAGTGCATGTGGGTGGAGGTGCACATACGTGGGTGAGCATCTGATAGCATTGAAGAGCGGTTGGAGACTCCAAATGTAGGTGGCAACATAATGGCTACAAGGAATAAAGAGAGAAGTTGGCAGTCGGTTTGGTGTTGTATGGTTATTGCAAAAATATTAATCACACCTCTACCTCTATCGCATTCTCATATCATGAAAAAGAAAAGATTTAGTTATATGCATAATCCCTAGGTAGTCCCTTTTACCTATATATATATATATATTATTTCATTTAGACCCTTGTAATGTATACTATTTACAAAGTGGTCCCTACAACATCTAACTTTTTGCTTTGTTTCTTAATCCCTTTAGGTTTCTTGAGTACCTTTATTTGAGAATCAATTGTTGTATTCAAGGATCTATATGATTGAGCATTCTCTGATGATTGAGTAATTTGTGCTATATATCAAGGTCTATTTATGATTAATTAGGAGTCATTTCTAGTGGAGATAAGAGAGGACAATTGTGACAACTTTTGCTTTGGAGAGTTAGTGCTAAAAATCTACAAAATGATGGTATTGGAAAGATTCTTGGATCCTTTAATTTTGTGTATTTGTAGATACGAGATGAGTTTGGTTTTGTAGATTATAGTGCTTATTGTTATTTTAATGCCATATGTGATTAGCAAAGATGTGGAATTTTTCTTTGACTATGTTCATCAACAGCATAATACTTACACATGTCCATGCTTCGAAAGAGTATTTATAGATATGCATCACAAAAGCTTACTCCTTTGCAAGATAGCAATTCATCAGGGGTGAGAAACCACAGTAAAAATCACTAAACAAAAAAGGGAAACAGAAGAAAAACATTGTTAACTTTATTTGAACAAATACCTTGAAATGTTCAATTGGATACTTGGCCTCATCCATATTAAGTTGACCCTACATCATCACAAAAATATGACTAATATGAAATTGTATCAATGGAAACCATGTTGCAGATACTAATTCAGGATAATTCTAAAACAGAACTTAGCACATTGGATATACAGGTCACAAAATTCCAACCTATTAAGCCAACAATTTTTTCCTATTATTATCAGGGATTCAGTAAATCAAAGTATCTTCATGATAATAAGAACTACAGAACACAAGAACATGATTTCATTACAGTCCCTTCTATATGTATATTAGACTGACATTTAAAAAAACTGGTACCTCCAGTAATAATAAGTTACTAAGTATATTTAATATCTAGAAGGAAAAAACTTACCAAATTTATTTAATCTTTAGAATTTTGTAAGAATTTCACCATGCATCTCCTTGATTACCGAGATATTGAAGTGCATATTTGCTTTCTGTTATTTATCCTTGCTCAATGTGTGTCCTTTGGATGGCTAGGATAGACAGGATTGGAAAAAATGCTGACTTATCAGAAAAAAAACACAAAACCAAAGGATGACTTTTTGTTTGTATGTTCCTATATATTATAGAACAATTTGTAGCATAAATTGTTAAGGTTATTTTTAATTGAAATATGAGTAGTTTCACTATGTTTTTTAATGAAAATAATAACCTTTTCATTCTGCATATGCTAGTGTCTAAATTCTTTATAAATAATAGCATAGTACAATCTTGAGAATCACAAGTTTCTTATAGGTCATGCATGATCCCTTTTCTTTGTTTACAGCTTGCAGTTAATTATACTGTTAGTAGTATTCATAAGAAACTAGCTTAAGAATCAAACAAAGGAAGTTTACACTGAAAAACTCAATGAACTTGGGTATGTCTTCTGCAGACTCAATAGAATTCATCTTCTTCCCTTGCTTGTCTGAGATGCTTTGCAATAACTCCTTTACTCCTGTAAAAATATAACGCATTAAATAAAATTCCTGTGACATAAAAGGATGAATACCTAAACTAGAACTTTTTCATATGTGATAAAGATATAAGATGTCAGCCCGGCATATGGGTCCTGATTTCATGTTGACCAAAAAGAATACACTTTTTATTCACAGGAGCAAAATCAACAATTAAGAGAAAAAAATAATATTACAATTTATGCTGTTTGAGACTTTGAATGTGTATTAAGTCTCACATGGGTTCTTTTTCTATTTAGCTATAGCGCTATAAATATGTGCATGCTAATCGATTCCTTGATCCAATGATATTGCTATTGTTACTAACGTGATAATCAATACGATTGAATCTTATGGTCAGGATTTAGTCTTCTTTAGTGATATTGCTGTTTGATGTAGCAGCATGGCCTCTCCTTGTCATGCATCTGATTCACTCCATTCTCTTCTTCCATGCACCTACTCAAGATTTTCTAGCCTTCCACATTTGTTTCTGCAGGTCCACTCTCCCGAGCAAGCTGACTTCCATGCATCAAAATAAGACCTCTGTTTTTGTAATATATACCTTATTGATTTCAATGTTTTTTTAAACTTGATTTGGTGTAATTCTTGAGTTGTGAATTAATTTAGGGAATTGAATAGGGTGGATTAAGTGGGGAAATGAGTAAGGGTTTAGTTTGAGCTCAAATTGAGTCAAATCCAGATTGAACCAGAGTTAGCCCAGAGGTTATTAATTTAGGATTTTATTCCTATTAAAGCTCACTCTTTATCCTGTGCACTGGACCCCATCTCCTCTCCTGCTTCAGTCTCTTATTGCAAGCATTAGGAAGATCTCTTCCTCACTGTGAGCTAGGGAGAGACCTTCCTGCAAACTCCCAGGACGGATCTCTCCATTCTCGAACCACCTACTTCCTACAATGTTCCTCTCTGGCCATTTGATGAGTTCTCTTGATTCTCCACCATCCTTCTTTCTCTCCCCCCTCAATGTAGCTTGTTGATGGCATGAATTTCAGTAGATTTCGGACTTCCTTATTCTTCTCTTGGGAAGCTAATCTAGGGAGGTAGCAACCATAATTTGAAATCTTATACTATGTTAAACAACACAATTGGATCAGACTAGTTCAATAAATTATTGAACTTGATACTAATCACAAGTATTCTCTTCTGTTTAGCCCAATGTTTGAAGTGTCAAGCTATGCCAAGTGATAAGGGGGAAATTTATCGTTTCATCCGCCGACCAACATGCGAAACACTCAACACAAGCACCAACACTGAAGTTGGGACGAGAAGGAAAAAAAGTAAAGAAGAAAGATTGAAGGCGCGAAAGTTACCGGAGAGAGATTGAAGATTATTGCATCACGGTGAGTCTAGTGGCTACTGCAAACGATAGGTTTGGGAAGCTATGGGCGGCCGGGGCTTTGGCGAGCAGCCATGGGTGGCGAGGCATGAGGAGCTACAGGGCTATGGCAAATGGGAAGGGGGCTTTGGGTGGTGAGCGAACATGAGTTGCATCTGATAGTGATACCGAGATGCGAGGTGTAACGAATAGTGATACATGGGTGTAACAGAAAGAAAGAAAAAAAAAAACCTAATTAAATAATTTATATCTTATAAAAATACACAATTAGCTTAATTAAATGCTTGAACCATTTATCCTATATATAAATTTGATTTAGTTTTTAATAGACCAAAATAAATCCAAATAGATTCAAGTTTGATCCCACTTATCCTTAATCATCATATCCACTTGATAAGCTTTATTTAATCCTAAAATAAATTTTAGAAATATTAATTTCATTTAGCTTAATTAGTTATTTAAAAATCATTTAAAATATAAAAATTTAAATAAAATAATTTATTGTATTTAATATCATTGGAAATTTTTTCATGTACTATTATGTAACATTGGAAGATTAATTATGATTATAATAGACATATTGATTAATTTACTTTAAGAAAACTCATGTGATTTTATCAAAAAAATAAATTTAAATGTAATACAATCGAATTAATTTATCATGGTTCTAAATTCGCTAAGCGCTAGTCGGGCACCAGACAAGCGCCTAGGCCACCTAGGCGAGAACTAGGCGCCGTTAGGCAAATTCCACGGTATCAATTAAATCACATACTATAACTCCAACACAATATCATCAAATTTAAAATGAGTTCAAAATTACACAACCAATAAAATATCACATATTTATTTTACTTCTTCTCCATAAAAATTATTATTATTTTTTATTTTAAATATATTTTTATATATTTAAATCTGATTTATATTAATTAATAAAATTTATTAAAAAAAATTATTTTAAATATATTTAAATTTAAATTTATATAAATTAATAAAATTTATTAATTTTAAATATATTTTAATCTGAATTAATAAAATTTATTAGAATTTTTTAAATTTTAAATATATTTTATGGAAGTTAGGCGGCACCTAACTCGAAATTTTATATATTCATTTATTTTTATTATAAAATTAAGTAAATTTAATTATAAATTTAAAAATATAATTTAAACTTAAATATAATATTTTGTCTCAAAATTAAAAAAAATTGAATCTTTTTATTTTTTATCCTACTTTAATAATTATACTTATATAGTGGAAAATAGGATGATAGAAAAAAGATTAAGGAAGGAAAATAAGGTGACTGAAAATCAATTTGGATTTAACCTAAAAGGTCATAGAAGTTAGATATGTTCTCAAACAACTAATTGAAAAAGTATCAAGAAAAGAAACAAGCCTTACACATGGTATTAATTCACCTTAAAAAAGCTATAATAGAGTCCCATGAAAAATTATGTGGAGAATTTTTTTAAAAAAAATTTAGCGGAGAAGTTCATTGAAATAATTAAAGATATATATAAGGATGTAATGATAAGAGTAAAGACTCTAAGAGGATCAACCTAAGGATTTCCTATAAATAAGGTTATATCAAGGACTAACTATAAATTCATATCTTTTATCTTTTTACACTAGTCATGGATGAATCCGAGATGCATTACTAGAGTTGTAAGAGTTTTAAATATCAGGTTCGTTTTGGAAAAAAGATGGAGGAATCGATAGAGATGTTTTACATAGGATACAAGCAAAGTGGTTAAAATGAAAAAGGGTGTGAGATGTTCCTTTGTAATCATAAGATACCTTTAAAGCTTAGATGAAAGTTTTATAAAATAACAATTAGACTTATTATGTTATATGAAGTTGAATATTGACTATGACACGAGCAAAAGATGAAAGTTGCAGAGATGATGTTAAGGTGTATGTGCGGACATACGGAGATGGATGGATAAGAATTGAGAACATTAAAGAGAAAGTCTGGGGTACGCCTATTGAGGAAAAATAAGCGACTAATAAATGCCCAGTTAGGCGATGTGAGACCATAGTAAATACGCACATTCATCGAGTAAGAAGAAGAGCAAAGAAGACTTAGTTAACAATGATAAAATTGGATAAAATTGATTTAAATATAGATGATGATATAATAGGAGATCAAGCTCAATGGCATAGGAAGATCCATATAGTCAATCTTACTTGAAGGATAAAAACTTGGTTGTAGTTGTTGCTGTATAGAACAAACAAAATTAAATTAAAATCAATTGATAGAATTTTAAATTATTTCACCACATTTAATTTTTTTATATAGGGTTTTATCATACTAAATATAAAAAATAATATTTAATGCTCAAGTTCTTATCAAATGTTTATAAATAAATTTCACATAATTACATAAAAATATATGTGATTTCAAACAAAATTAAATCATCAAAAAATGAAAATTCCTGTAGGCTTCAAATTTGAAATTGCTTCAATTGTAAAAAAAAAATGTCTCATTTTTCATTGCTCATTTATGCATTCTACCTAAAGGTTGAATGAGTATAAGTATAAATTATTTTAAAATTAAAGATGCATAGATTTTTACGTAATTAAAGAATAAAAGTAAAAGAAAATGTTAATTGACAGAGAGATTCTGTTGCTGATAGACAATGTCATACATATGGATGCTCTTATCCATGCATTGGAGGGAACCTCTTAAAAAAAATACTTGAAATCCAAAGCTTGTTATACAATTCAAATCACATCATCACGAAATAGTATATCTTTGTTTTTGAAAATTGCAACAAATGCAAAAAGATATTGTCGATACTACAAATGCTTTGCTAAGTATTGTATCACTAGTTGCATTAATATTTAACACGGATTCGGTCTAAACTTTTCAAAAATCAAGACAATTTTGAAGAACTTTCATCTATATATTCAAGTTTGAACCTCAATTAAATAACTTTTAAAGATGCATATTTTTAGTCACATTCAACAAGGAATTGTTAGAATTTAGTACCATGAAAATCTTAAATTTACCATTCAAACTTCTAGATAGTAGAATAAAAAAGAATGTCACTGCAAGCAAATTGGAATCATGAGTTGTTAACAAGTTAGCCCTTGCATAGTTGTGAATAAGAAATATTGGGATTTATTTGTCATCATGTTAGACAATTCAAGCATATTAGATAACAAAGAAAATTTGGTGAAGACATGGAAGTACCTGCATTTATCAGTGTCAAGCCAACTTTTGATTGGTATATTGCCCTCATGGAGAGAACTATCTTTCCATCTATTATTTCCTCAACCAAAGCCTTTGTTCTTCTATCAATCACCTAGTATCCAATACGATTTAATCATGTTTTGGTTATCAAATTCAATAAATCTAAAAGAGCTGCAAAAAGAAAATGCATTGGGTATCCTCTGGAGCATAAGTGTCTGCAATCAAAAGCCACTATACTGAAAAACAGGATCTTCAGTAATAAGATAAAACCGTATCATATATTTATCTAGCTAACCTGATAAGCTTGTTAATATTTTAAGAAGTAAATCATTATGACTATACAGGTGAAATCAGGATATATGTTAAAGAGCCAATCTTTATATTGTAAATCATCTTTCTTCTTTGACAAAAGTTAAAAAGAGACACACAAAGCTCCATTTTGCATTTAGATAATAACCTATGAAGGGGAAAATTTTGGGTCTCTTTTGTAGGGATATTTTGTGAAAAATAATAAATAAATGCAACGAAAAATTCAATCCCTCCAGAGATCTAAGCGAATACAGTATACTTCGTTTGGTCGAGTTGCTACCTTTGTTGCATGAACAATACAATCCCGGCAACAACTTTGCTTTGGCAGATCTCAACACGATCAGAATGACCGCACCTCTTTAGTATCTACACGAACACGTCCTTCGTTCGTCGCACGAACTAAGATTTGAAAAAGCACTAACTTCGTCGTGCTAGCAACAAACCTCTAGATGGTGGTCGGCCAAGACAAGAAGAAGAAGAACAATTTTATCAATGACTTTTGGTATTCATCCATGAAATACCAAAAGTTTGCGTCTTGAACTTCCTTCATTAATACTCCATTAACCTCCATTAATCTTTATTAATAGAGTGGAGTTTAGGTTATTGGATTAACCATTAACCCAATTATCCAATCTGGATCTTTGGATCAACTCATTAACCCAATAAGCCTAATCCGGATCCATTTAGATTAACCCATTAATCTTAATGTCCATAGTATTTTAGTCAAACTAAAATAAGCTTATCTCCAAATCAACATGTTCTCTATGTGTGTGATCCAATAGGTTCTCGTAACATTGACAATGTCTCTAAAATCATTTTAGATACATAGGCAATGAGTGACATCTAGCAATGCATCATTGCTACCCAAGTGACAAGAATGTCGAGATCCGACTTAACCTTTCTGTGTCTATTATCTTGTATAACTCAATCTTTCTATCCTCGATATCTAGATTGATCCATGAGGCATAGACCGTGTCATCCTCTTATCAATCTTTGTATTTCTTGTGTCCTACTTAATATCTCATATTGACTTATTTGAACATGGTCATGCATTCTTGTGTCCTACTTAATCAAGGAGCCCACAAATATCACTTCCATCATATAGAAGGAATAAATCTCATTTACATCACTCACATCCCTCCGCATAACTTATTGCATACCCAGTGATCAACTTTATAGTTCACCTTGTTATAGGTGACGTTTGTCGATACCAAAGTATACAACTCCTTATGTAAGGGCTATTTATATTAATAGTCACTATGAAAATATTTATAACACTCATATAATGATCCATCAAACATTCTCATGACGGCAATTCAGTATATATGATTTTGCAAAGTAAGTTATCTAGATAATCAAAAGTTAGTTTGAACGCAAGAGAGATAAGAGAGAGTGTGAGGAAGAGAGAGCAAGAGAGAGTGTGTGTGAGAGAGAGAAGGTTGAGAAGTTGGCTCAGGAGGAGAATAATTTTAGGATTTCGATTTCATTTTGATGTTAGTTAATATCCCTGATGCATATTCGTCTCTTTATTCTCCATGCTTACATTCCTATAGGGATTCTAATTAGATTTCAAAATTGAATACCATTAGAATGCCCTAGGAAGGAATAGCCCCTATGTCAAGGTATTTTGACTCTAGGATGTGGGTAAGTATCGATACCCTTTGTCACTAAGGATATGTATGTCCGGTTGAATGGGTGTCCTCTGTCACTAAGGATCCTCCGATTATCCAGCCTAGTAGCAACCTCAACATAAAGGTAAATCCTTTACTTCTACATGCATTACTCACACACATATTTCGTCAAACATGTAGTAGGCACAATACATATAGAACAAGACATAA
>JBBUKS010000104.1:2820154-2830896 GCA_038050645.1 Hedychium gardnerianum | reverse complement strand
ATTGGATTAACAGGGCATCTACCGAACCATCGACATCATCACCTGACGACGATATGGTCTATGTTTCTTGTACTGATTATGAGAAATTGCTTTACTCTTCTGCTGGTATTCCTTTTGTCACTACTGCCTCACCCTCTACAAGTGCATTTGTAGTATCTCATGATAAGTCTTGGATGTTGGGTTTCAGTGCTTCTACTCATATTACTGGTAACAAGTATGTTTTCTCTTCCTCTTTTGTTTCGTTATTTTTATCCCCTGTCCATCTAACCAATGGTACCTATTCTTCAATTACGGGAATAGGTGTTGCCAAGCCCACTACAACTTCTCTTCACATCAAAATTTCCTGTCCATAAGTTGACTCACAAAAACTCACAACTGTTCTGTATCGATTTATCCATCATATTGTATTTTTCAGGACCTACAAACGAAGAGGATGATTGGTGGAGGACATCAGCGTGATGACCTATACTATCTGGATTTTGTTACACCTGCATATTCCCGTGCACTCTCAATAACGATGTCTCCTTATCAGTGACATTGTCGTCTAGGTCACCCATCTCCTTTCTTTCTTAAAAATTTAATTCATGTTCAGTCTACTAATTTCCAATGCGAGTCCTATGAGTTCGGCAAAAATCATCGCACGTATTTTCTAGAGTTGATAAATGTAGTTCTTTTCCTTTTGAACTTGTTCATTATGATGTTTGGGGACCTAAAAGAGTTGAGTCTAGAGGGGCTTTTAGTATTTTATAATTTTTTTTAATGATTATTCCTGCATGACGTGGTTATATTTACTCAAAAATAGAAGTAAGGTTCCTGATGTTCTACAATCATTTTATAATGAAATAAAAATCCAATATTCTAATGGATTGTGCATTCTTCGTATTGATAATGCACTTGAGTTCACTCAGAAAACTATTTCTACATTCTATAATTCTTATGGCATAATTCATCAAACATCTTGCTCATACACTTCCCAATAAAATGAGATTTCTAAACGCAAATACCGTCATATTTTAGACATAGCTTGTACACTTCTATGTTACATACATGTCCCTAAGTATTTATGGAGTGATGTTGTCCTCGCAACTTGCTTTTTCATAAATAGGATGTCATCTACTGTGTTACGTGGGGATATCTCATTCTCATGTCTTCATCCCGACAAACCTATTTTCTCTATGCCTCCTCGCATATTTGGTTGTGTTTGTTTTGTACATGATTTTACTCCTGGCTTGGATATTCTCGTATACAAAAAGGATATCGTTGCCTTAACTCGCTCACAAAACGCAGTTACACTTGTGCTGATGTTATATTTTTTTGAGTCACAACCATACTTTCCCCCCTATTTGGATCAGTCTCCTGATATATTAGCATCTCCTCCATTACCTATCCCACCATCCATGTCTCCCACTGTATATGCTCCATCTCCTAAACCATTGTAGGTGTATACAAGGCGTTCTCGGCTAGAACCTGTCTCATATCCCTTGCCTCCTCTTACTGCAGCTTCTAATGCTCCTCGCCCCTCCAATATTGATCTGCCTATTGCTCTTCGTAAAGGTATTCGTTCTTACACTACCCATCCTTTGTCTAACCATATTTTGTTTGATTATGTTGGTCCTGCTTTTCGTGCTTTTGTTGTTTCTCTCTCATCTACAGAGGTTCCAACTTCCTATTCTGAGACTTATCAATACTTTGTTTCGCGGACTGCAATGGATGAAGAAATGTCCACCCTTATCTCTTGTGATACTTGGGAGCTTGTGCCTGCACCACCTTCCGCTGATATTGTTGTCTGTCGTTGGGTGTTTACTCTGAAGTATAAAGCCGATGGTACTATTGATCGATACAAATCTCACCTGGTGGCCAAAGGATTTACACAAACTTATGGTGTTTACTACTTTGAGACGTTCTCTTCTACTGCCCGTTTGAATTCTATTAGAGTTTTGTTCTCCTTGGTCGTCATTCAATCTTGGTCAATGTATCAACTAGATGTGAAAAATACCTTCCTTTATGGAAATTTGCACAAGACTGTTTTTATGGAGCAACCTCCAGGGTATGTTGCTTAGGGGGAGAATGCTACTATAGTTTGCAAACTTAAAAAGACTATTTATGGTCTTAAACAAAGCCCCAGAGCTTGGTTTGATAACTTCAGTAATATAATAGAAGTTGTTGGCTTCAAGTAGTGCAAATCTGATCATTCTATGTTTATATGACATAGCACGAATGAGGTTATTATTCTTATTGTTTATGTTGATAAAATCCTAATATCTGATAGTGATATAAGTGGGATTGACGAAACTAAGAAGTATTTACAACAACACTTTGTTACTAAGGATATGAGACATCTTAAGTATTTCTTGGGAATTGAAATTGCTCACAACAAATTGTAGGATCGTAGAAAATGTGATGGGGGGGGGTGAATAGCGCTCGTGCCTTTTTCACGTTTTTTTGTAAATTCGAGTTAAAGCAGCGGAAATAAAGAATACAAACAAACACGACTGACACGTTTGTTTTACTTGGTTCACAACCCAGCGGTTGCTAGTCCAAGACCCGCACCTGTTTGAGTGCTTTCGTTGGACAATTCACTAATAGCATGAATGTTACAAAATCACGAATACATGAATTACAAAATGAAACTTATACCAACAACCGAGTAGCGTAGTATCTTGAGTGTTGGTTGTCGGAGTAGTGTTACGACGTCATAGAGCAGTTTTCGGAGTAGCGCATGAGCACGAAAGTCGTAGAAAATTGATCTGTGAAGCCTCTGGTCGAAGCTGCCTATATAGGTTGATCCAGGTGCCTCAATCCCTTTGAGGTGCCTCAATAGGTGCTGATGTGGCGAGCTCTCGGCGAAGCTTAATTCGACAACTTTTATCCTGACCTAGGCGCCTCAATCTCTTTGAGGCACCTAGATGCTGTCGTGGATCGGTCAATCTAAGGATGTCACCTCATCCTGCCGTTGATATGTTCTCAGGGGGCCTCAATAACATTGAGGCTCTTGGATCCGCTTAGGATGCCTGGATCCCTTCCATGCGCCTGGATCAGTTGCTTCCAGTTTTTAACGCCTGCATCACAGAGTTAGCCCGGAATAATATATAGAGTATTAGTGTAATAGAGTTTGACGGTCTTTAGACTGTCTGGTCTTGACTTTTGGGTTTCTAGTGAAATCCTAGGTCAGACCGACGCTACTATTCCTTTAACGGGGAACGCATTATCACTTACTCCTCTCAGGAGAGTTTACCTGTTTGCCAAACATCCGGTCCTTCAGACCTGTTTGGACTTCTGCTCAGCATCCGATCTTGACTTTCGAGACTTCTCGCTAAACGTCCGATCCTCGACCCGTCTAGACTTCTGCCTGGTGTCGTCGACCCCCAAGGTTTCTCGCTTAGTATCCTTGACCCCTAGGACTTCTGTCCAACGTCCTTGATCTGCCAAGACTTCTACCCAATCACCTTGGCCAGGACTTCCTCGCCCAGTCCACACGACTAGGACTTCCTTACCCAGTCCACTTGACTAGGACTTCTTTTCCCAATCCAACCGACCAGGACTTTTGCCCAGTCCAACCGACTAGGACTTTTTTTCTCCTAGTCTCAACTAGGACTTCCCTGCACACTTAGTAACTTTGTTAGATCACAATAAAACTCTTAACTTTGAACATTTGCTAATATCAAAACACATGTTTGATTAGCTAGTGCTTCCAGCACTAACAATCTCCTCCTTTTTGATGTATGGTAACCTAGTTCAAAGCTAAGTAAAATATAACATTTTGAAACAACCTTAACACATAAAATAATTTTTCATGTGTTAACAATATTTTTCAAATTGATTTTCAAAGTAATGAGTTTTCAAATATGCTCCCCTTAATTTAAAACTCTCCCCCTGAAGATTTTGAAAGCATGCATATTTTAAAAATCTATAGTGTTAAAAATATTTTTAACCTATCTTAACTTTTAACTTATCTCTCCCCCTTTGACATATATAAAAAAACACAGGGGGTTTAAAAAAACCCACAAAAAGGTTATATTTGATAATACTTAGAGTTTGAAGAAAATATTTCAAGTTTTGAAAACACTTAGAATTTTATTTCAAACATATATAATATTTTTCAAGTACTCAAAAAAAATTTTGTTTCAAAAATTATTTTGACTTTGAAGAATAGACTTTTAAGGGTATTTTTAGAAATATTTTGAAATTGAAAAATAGATTTCTGGGGAGATTTTCAAAGGAATTTTCAAAAAAAAATATTTAAAATTTAGAAATAATTTTTTCAAAACCACTCATAACTGTTCAAGCATGTTTTAAACAAAAAGATAACATTTTAATACTTGCACTTAATTAAGGAAGTTTTTTTTTTTAAAAAATATGCAATAATAAATCCTAGAGTCCAAGCATGCATCCTTTTTTTCAACATCCATCTTTATATTCCCATACATAAAATATTTGATTTGGATCCAACGTATACTTGGAGTTTTAAGAGTGATTGACCGATACAACTTATGTTCATCTCACTCATTTTGGATTATCAATCATGTTCTTCCTATGAGTACTTTTTAGTGAGATGGAGTTTGATTAATTGTTAAGTTTAGTTTTAAGTTAAGCTTAGTTAAATTTCAGATTAATTAAATGTAGTTAATTAAATAAAGCTAATTAATTAAGTTAAGTTTGATTAATTAGATTAATTTAATTTAAGGTAGATTAATTTTAATTGAATTAAGTTAGATTAATTAGATTTAATTTAATTAATTAATTTCAAATTTTAGGTAAATTTTGAATTAATTTTTGATTAACTAGATTAATTAGATTTGTTAAGTTAATTAAGTTACTTAATTTTTTGGTTAATTAAGTTAGATTAATGATTTGAATTTTAGATTTGTTAAGTTAGATTAATTAAATTTTGAATTAATTGAATTAATTAGATTAATTAACTAAAATAGATTAATTAAGTGAATTTGATTAATTAGTTTAAGTTTAATTAGTTAGATTTTCATTAATTAAGTTAATTAAGTAGGTTAATTAATTAGTTTACATTTAATTGATTTAATTGGTTTTAATTAGATTAAATTAGATTAATTAAATGAATTTGATTAATTAAGTTTTAATTGAATTAATTAGATTGAATTAACTTTATAATTAGATTAATTAAATCAGGTTGAATTAATTACGTTAAGTTAATTAAATTGATTAATTAGGTTAAGTTAATTTGATTAATAAAGTTTTAATTTAATTAATTAATTGAGTTGGATGATTTAGAATAATTTAAATTAATTGATTAAATTGGTTTTAATTAGATAAGGTTAGATTAATTAAATAAATTTTATTAATTAAATTTTAATTGAATTAATTAAATTAATTAGATTGATTAATTAGGTTGAATTAATTATATTAATTAATTATGTTAAATTAGTTATATTGAATAAATTAGATTAATTAATTAGGTTGCATTTGACTGATTAATTAAATTAATTAAGTTTGATTAATAGTTTTAACTAATTAAGTTTGATTAACTGTTTCAATTAAATTAATTAAGTTAAATTAATTGAATTTGTTTAATTAAGTAGATTAATTAAATGAATTTGGTTAATTAATATTGAATTAATTAATTAAATTAAATTAATTAATTATGTTTGAATTAATTAATTAAGTGGATTAATTAATTAAGTTGGTTCAATCAAACTAAATTTATTGAACTTAACATCTTACCTATTTCTAGATTTTCAAATAAAGGATCCTTATAGTTGTGGTGAGATTGTTAATAAATTATTTTAATTTTAAAAAGAATTGTTTGTTTTCGTGTCAGATTTAAACTTAGCTTTGGGTCCTACAAGCTGGTGTTTTTATCATAAGCTTCTAGGCTGTGATGAATTACAATGGATATCATTCAAATAACCACATGCCTAAGACAAAGCTTCAACAAAACAATCAACCCATAGAACTTAACACTAAGTTTTGATCTAACTAGCTCATGTCTGACTGGGATAACTTTAGCTAGATCCACTAAGTTGATTGTACTAGGTAGAATACATATGATTCAACCTAGACATGCTCTCAATAGAGTTTCCTTAGCTTACTATCATTCCAACTCTTTCCGATGGTAGGTTGTCAAAATTAATCAAACCTTTTAATCGTTCTAAATTAAGCAGAAGTAAACTAGACATCCAAGGAAAACAATAAATCAATCAAAAATACATCTCAAGAAAAGATTATTTTTTTATT
This sequence comes from Hedychium gardnerianum, assembly GCA_038050645.1. Classification (NCBI taxonomy): domain Eukaryota; kingdom Viridiplantae; phylum Streptophyta; class Magnoliopsida; order Zingiberales; family Zingiberaceae; genus Hedychium; species Hedychium gardnerianum. Next base: position 2,824,689 of record JBBUKS010000104.1, on the reverse strand, counting down.
GGCTCTCCTTGGGTTATAACCTTGATAAGGTCTATTTAGGTAATGGATTTGACCCTTGGGTATCCAATATTGGTTTGGTCCAACTTGATTAGTTAAGCTTATTTTAGGGACCCATGCTTGGACTTGGTTTCTAACATTTCGATTTACAATTGACATGTAAGATTTAACTCGTGTTTTAGCCTTGTATCCAAGTCATGGTCGATTATATACGACCCTTTGAGTCTCAAGTATCATATCAAGGTACTTGGAGCCCGAAGTGAACCGTTCCAATGATTCTTTAAGTTCTTCGACTTGAGTTTTCAAAGTAGAATTTTCTGTCTCAAGTTGTTGGACTTGAGTTGAAGTTCCACTTTGAACTTGCTCAGTCGAAGAGCTTAGGTTAGTCTCTTCCTTAAGGGTTATTACCTCCTTTTGGCATGACTTGACCCGAACATTGGACTTAGCTAACTTACGAGTCAAATAAGAAATTATGTTATATAACTTTTCAACTAATTCAGGACTTACAATGGGGGTTGAACCTTCTGAACCGGATACGGATCCATGGCCTGACTCGGACTCGGTTTCATATTCGAATCCAGATTCGGGCTCGGACTCGATCTCGGCTACTTGTGCTTGCACCGATAATGCTAGGAAGCTCGCTTGAGTTTGTTCTTCTTCGTCTGACTCTTCCGATAATTCGGACCACATTGCTTTTAGGGCCTTTGATTGGATCATCTTCTTTTTCTTTAGTATTTTTCGAACTAGGTTGACTAGTTTGGAGGCGATTTCATCATCATATTCTGAATCCGATTCACCTTCGGATTCTGGTTCGATTCGGTACTTGTTCTTCGGCTCCTTCGTCTTGGTTTTTCCTGCAATCAGGGCAATACCGTTCTCTGTCGAGCATGTATTAGTTTGTTCATGCAATTCAAATTCAGAAAATAACTCATCAAGTTTTACCTTAGAAAGGTCTCTTGAAACTTTGTAAGCATCCACCATTGATAACCATAACGTGTTTCTTGGAAACACTTTTAGAGCATACATGACTACATCACGATTTTCAATGTGTTGCCCGATTGCGTAGAGTCCATTAAGGAAGTCTTGGATCCGAGCATGAAGCTGACTTGTTGATTCTCTTTTCTACATTTTTATATTATACAATTTGTTTAAAATTAAATCTTTCTTACATACCTTAGTGTCGGAAGTTCCTTCATGAAGCTCGATCAGCTTCTCCAATAAGTCCTTTGCGCTTTTGAATGGTCCAATCCGGTTCAACTCTTCTTTGGTTAGGCCACACTGGAGGGTTTGAGTCACTTTTGCATCGGCCTCGATCTTTCTCTTTGTGGGGTTGTCCCATTTGTCGTAGTCGATCGGTACACCTTCTTTATTGGTGGGGAGTGTGAATCCTGTTTGGATCACGATCCACATCTCCACCTGAGTCTTCGGATGGAACTCCATCCAACCCTTCCATTACCCAAAATCATCATCAGAGAAAAAAGGCACGCATGCGGTATTGTAGCCTTCTTGATGGGTCATTGCAACAAAAACTTGCAAGAAAAAAACCAACAAAAGAATGTCCCAAGACTTGGTCTTAGATTAATAGTGCTTGAAGAATAACGTACTCAGAGAAAAAATATCGCTCGAGTGATGTTGCACCAACTTCAAGAAATCTATGCAAAACCAAAATATTTGTTAGAAGAGGTGATTTCACCAATTCTGACTCACAGTAAAAAAAATGAAAATGAAAAATATGAAAAAAGGCATACCAAAAACATTCTGCTCGAATGGTAATTGTACCAATTCAGATCGACCTCGCACTAATACCAATTGTAGGATCATAGAAAACGCTAGAGGGGGTGAATAACACTCGTGACTTTTTCACGTTTTTTGTAAACTCGAGTTAAAGTAGCGGAAATAAAGAATACAAACAAATACGGCTAACATGTTTGTTTTACTTGGTTCACAACCCAGCGATTGCTAGTCCAAGACCCACACCTGTTTGAGTGCTTTCGTTGGGCAATTCACTAATAGCACGAATGTTACAAAATCATGAATACACGAATTACAAAATGAAACTTATACCAACAACCGAGTAGCGTAGTATCTTGAGCATTGGTTGTCATAGTAGCGTTACGGCATCGTAAAGCAGTTTTTGGAGTAGCGCGTGAGCACGAAAGTCATAGAGAATTGATCTATGAAGCATCTAGTCAAAGCTGCCTATATAGGCTGATCCAGGCACCTCAATCCCTTTGAGGTGCCTCAATAGGTGCTGATGTGGCGAGCTCTCGGCGAAGCTTGATCCGATAACTTTTATCCTAACCCAAGCGCCTCAATCCCTTTGAAGCGCCTGGATGCTGACGTGGGTCAGTCAATCTAAGGCCGTCACCTCACCCTTCCATTGATCTTGACTCAGGGTGCCTCAATACCATTGAGGCGCTTAGATTCGCTTAGGGCGCCTAGATCCCTTCCAAGTGCCTGGATCAACTTCTTCCAATTTTTAACTCCTGCATCACAGAGTTAGCCTAGAATAATATATAGAGTATTAGTGCAATAGAGTTTAACAGTCTTTGGATTGTCTGGTCTTGACTTTTGAATTTTCAGTGAAACCCTAGGTTAGACTGAAACCTATTGTTCCCTCAACGGGGAACGCGTCCTCACTTACTTCTCACATGTTTGTCAAACATCCGGTCCTTCAGACCTATTTGGACTTCTACTCAGCATCCGATCTTGACCTTCGGGACTTCTCACTAGACGTTCGATCTTCGACTGGTCTAGACTTCTGCCTGGTGTCCTCGACCCCCAGGGTTTCTCGCATAATGTCCTTAACCCCTGGGACTTCTTTCCGACGTCCTCGATCTGTCAAGACTTCTAGCCAGTCACCTTGACCAGGACTTTCTTGCCCAGTCCACATGACTAGGACTTCCTTGCCCAGTCCACTTGACCAAGACTTCTTTGCCTAGTCTAACCGACCAGGACTTCTGCCCAATCCAACCGACTAGGACTGCTTTGCCTAGACTCAACTAGGACTTCCCTACATACTTAGTAACTTTGTTAGATCACAATAAAATCCTTAACTTTGAACCTTTGTCAATATCAAAACACAGATTTGATTAGCTAGTGTTTCCAACACCAACACAAATATGAAGTTTTATTATACCAACAAAAGTATGCTACAGATTTATTCAAAAAAACTGAATTGCTTGGAACGAAGTCGGTTGATACTCCTATGGATATCAATCCAAGTGTTTGGGATGATACTAAATAATTTTTTGAGGATAAGGCAAAATATAAACAACTTGTTGGGAAACTCACTACAAGAAAACAGGGCTTCAGAGATGAAAAAATCCATCTTTGAAAGCCATTTTTTCGTCTCTAAATAAAGTTTGAGACGAAATATTCCATCTCTAAAATTTGTTATTAAAAGCCTCGTTGCTAATTTAGAAGACGGAAATATTCTATCTCTAATTTAGAAACGGATTAGAAAGTCATTTATAAATTTATTTTTAAATTGACCCAATGAAATTAGTTTCAAATAAAAATGTTGTTTCTAAATTTTGTTTCAAATCGATTATTGATCTGTCTCAAATAATATATCAAATATAATTTTAATTTTTTTATAAATTCATTTATAAATCCATATATAATTTTATTTGTATCATATTATATTACTATATTTCTCATCTACATATTTCTTTACAAGAAACAATCTCACATTTCAAATAAATTAAAAATATTAATAAACTAATTTCTAAATCAAAAAGTATCATATAATTAACATTGAGATAAATAAATATTCACATAATCTAAACAAATTTAAGCATTAATTAAACTATAATCGTATAAAATTTAAAATTTCACCATAAATAATCAAATCTTTACCTCATCTATCACGACGCTCACGAATACAAAATCCTCCTGAATATAAATGACCTGAATATCCTACCTCTACTTACTTTATGTGATAACGAGTTCCAATTTTTTTTTTTACTTTCAATAATTTATTCCTCCATCCTCTTGTTAGTAGCACACCTCTTCAATTTCTTGCGATAGCTCTTTCTTCTCATTGGAGGACATCTTGTTCGAACTTCCATTGTATGATCGTCCAAAGTATTGATCGCGTCCAAATCCATACACCCTCTCTATATACGATCACCTATCACATCCCACCATGATTTGAGATTGAATGAAAGATGAGTAAAGTGATCATCAATATTTTGTCTCACTATATTGTTCTTGTCCATATTAAAATAACTTATATTAGTCTAATAAATATCAAAACATATAAGTGAGATGTCAATACGAGATAATAAAAAATTAATGAAAAATTAATTATTTTGACTTACACTAACTTGGGCCAATTTGTTGTTCATGAATTCTCCGGTACTTGCTTCCTTTTATTAGCTACCAGCTGACTAGCATTTGCCTGTTTCTTGTAACTATTATATCTCATTCCCGACATGAATTTCAACATCTCTCGGATTATTGTAACTTGGATTCCTAAGAAGTGAAGCTTCTTTTACTGCATAACTATAACTTGGATTCATAAGGTTTGCATC
>JBBUKS010000104.1:2792692-2807369 GCA_038050645.1 Hedychium gardnerianum | reverse complement strand
TTCCAAAAATAGTTATTATTCATAGAACCGGACTAGTATGTTTTTTTCCTTTGTGACTTCTTAATTACATTTTGGTTACTGGATAAACTCGGATCATGTTGACTCATTTGGAAAAATCAAAGTCCCTATACTTATTTTAGTGCTTCATCTTATAAGCACCATTGGCCTTAGTGCTTCATTTCATAAGCACCAAAAAAATAAATAAATAAATAAAGAGAATAAGGGATAAAAAATAATTATCGTGAGTGAAAACTAACAAGTTACCCCTTTGAGACCGAGTTAGGTTATTGGCTAAATAACTGTTATGTTTCTCTTGATACCGAACATTCCTTTGAGACCTTGTGTAGTTTGAGAGGGATGAACTTTGCGAGTGGCAAGTAAGTGTCTATTGTCGACAGCATGAGGAACACAGTTAGATGACGACTTGACTAGGCTTAGAGATTGATACTTGAAAAGGTTAAGTCACTCATCGCACTGAACACGGAGAACTTCTACTTCCACACTCAAATAATTTTGTTATCTTGCTCATTAGTGAAACTACACGATAGGATTAGACTAATTCACTAGGGATTATGACGCATCATTTACACACATGAATCTAGATTGCAGGTTTTGCATGAGGATAAGCAAAGGTTTAAGTCTAGGGTATAATGTGAGTAGATTATATATGCTTTTTAGATATTATTTGTTGCACACCTACTTGTATTTCACTAAATATGATCAACATTATGGCACTTCATCTCATATTATTGTTATGCTTTTACTTCTTTAATTCATAGATTTTCTCTTTCTATATTTTCTTTGACATGACACATTTTGGAGTTTAAATGGAGTGAATCGAACATTGAAGCAAGTTTTGGAGTTTAGCAAGCATGGCTATGCCTTTTAGGCACGGTCGTGCCTCACCAAGACAAGCAGCAAGCATGGTCATGTCTATAGTCACTGTCATACCAATCAAAGCCAAGAAGGTCGTGCCTCATAGGCACAACCGTGTTTCTCCAGCATATCGGGCAATTTTCCAGATCTTCTTAACATACAAGTCGTGCCAAGAGGCATGGTTGTGCCTGCTCAGAAGCCCTCCAGAAATTTTCAAATCAAGTCAATAGATAGGTCATGCCAAACGGTAAGGTCATGCCAGACCTAGCCACACAGGCTGTGCCTCACAAGCACGGTCGTGTCCCTTGAGGAGAACCCAACAAGTTTCCAGATCAATTCAACAGCCAGGCCGTGACAATTGGCATGGCCGTGATATATTTTTTGGTGCTTCCTTAATCCTGGCCATGTGCCAGGGCATGGTCATGCCCTAGTTTCTAGCACACTCCACATCCTGGTCGTGCCTCATGGCACAGCCATGTGGCAAGGAGGCATGGTCGTGTTTGACCTATATAAAGGGTTAAGAAACCCTTCTTTGGACTTATCTTTGGTTTGGGGCTTGACCTCTCTCCTTGGGAAAGGGTTCTCCCCTTGTGAAAAAACCCTAGGATCACCTTCCAAGAGCCGCCTTGATGATTCGTTTACCTCCGGAGCAAGGAAACATCCCGAAGACACTGACAATCTCCTTGATAAATATTTCTTCTCCTTCTATCTCAGATTTGAGTTGTAAGAATGTTATTATTTGTGTCTTTAGTTTATTCTACCTTCTTCATGGAGTAAGCTCTGAATTCTAGGATGTAGAAAGTAATTATGACGTGATGTTGATGTATGAACTATAATTTGTCAATTTCCTTGTTCAATGACATGTTTATAACTTGTTCCATGTGTATTGTGCCTAATATGTGTTTGATGTAATGTGTGTGTGGTGAATGCATGTGGATATGAAGGATTGTCACCATGTAAAGGAGATTTCTCTAGATTGTATGCCCGGGGAGCCCTTAGTAACAAAGGGTAGTCCTTTAACTGGACTTTCTAAAGTCATCCCATTGTATTGGGGTCAATTCTCCATAAGGGATTAGCTAACTATAGTTCAATGGATTTTCACCATTCTAATATTAGGAAGTGACTTGTGTAATCTAGACTATATGACCGGGGAGCCCTTAGTGACAGAGGATAGTCCTTTAACCAGACCTTCTACTTAATAACATTTGAAAGAAAATGGTGTAAGTACTCTGGTGTGATCTTCGCGGGTTCATACTGGTAATTTGGTTAGGATCCCTACAAGATAATAAATATGGAGGGTAAGCAAGTGAACATATATTAGAGACATTAACTAACATCATAATGAAACCAAAACCCTAGAGTCATTTCCCCAATTTCAACTTCTCTCTTTGACCACTTGTCTTCCATTGACCACCTCTGCTCTCAGCCTTTCTCTCTCTCTCTCTCTCTCTCTCTCAAACTCTCTTATTCTCATGACCACACACAACCTGCAATCGTCTAGATAACTTATTTTGTGAACTTAACTAGTGCTTAATCAATAGTCCCTGCGGATCGATATTTTTATTACTTGACGACTTAGCTGTGCACTTGCGGTTGAATCAACAGTTAGTAGGTAGAAGATGTGTCGTGTCGCTCAAAGGTCCTGGCTGCCAATCCCACTCGAGTTTGGATTTTCTGTTCGAGTTTATTTGATTTCTTATCTGTTGCCTCGATTTATGGTTTTCTTTTCTCAATGACTTGTGAGTTTTGTTTTAATAGAATAACTTTTAGCTGATTTAGTTTAGTACGTTCACATGTACATGCATATATACTTGCATTTAGTTAGTAACTTAGTGGTTTTTAATACGCATCGATAATTGTTATGGCTTTTATTATTTCGCTATCGACTATTTCTCATATTGTCACTAGGGGTACCGCCCGATTTGGTAGACAAGTATACCCTTGGGGCGTGATAGCAACCCCTAATTCCGTGGACTTTTCTACGTTTTCTTCTTCGGGCACTTGTTCTTGTAATGTCCGAACTCCTAGCACTTGAAGCACTTGATGTTCTCTTTGCTCCTCTGGGATCTTGGCATTGGTCCCTCCTTTGTCGCTAGTGGTGTCATTCGAATCTTTACGAGTAGGACACTAATTTTTGTAGTGCCCTCTCTCCTACACTTAAAATAGATAATATGCAACTTGAAGTTCATAATTAAAATTATACCTTCGCTCCCCCTCAATCCATAGCCTCCTTGCTCCTTCGACAGCTAGTCTGATCAGAGACTCCTGCTTTGATACCAATTGTAGGAATGGTGCATTCGATAAAGGGAGGTGAATATCGATCTATCAATTTTCACAATTTCGTCGTTAGTTTGTCTTTTCTATAGAGTTATTACTAGTAGCGTAAATATAAAGAATAACTTAAGAACACTTGCGAGATTTATTTGGTTCCCAACCCCCTAAGGTCAGTATGTCCGAGACCTAATCACAGGAGGTGCCCGTTCACTAGTGGTCTCCTTTCTGAAACTTTTTCGGAGGCGGAGAAACCCGACTTAAAGATTTGCAAGCACAAGTAATATAATAATAAGCTCAACTTGTAAATAAGAAAACAAACAAACGATAGTGGTCGATTCGGAAGTCCTGAGCGTAGTGCATCCCTACTAGAGCTTCCCTAGTCGTAAAGCTTCGTCTTGCTATCTTTTCTTTCGAGCACAGAGAGAGAATAGAAGAAGAATGGTTGTTCTAAATGCTCTGGTCGAAGGTTGTTTTATAAATTCATTTCGGGCGCTTGGACCAGCCTCGAGCACTTGGATGTCAGTCTCATCTGATCTGATTCAGTCATGCCTTATCTGACTCAATCAAATCTTGGTCCGGGCACCTAGAACCTCTCCAAGCGGTTGTCAGTGGTTTGCGTCTATGTGCTCCCTTTGTCTTGCTTCCAATTCCAAGTTAACCTACTACGCTTACCTTTTGCTTGGAGTTTACTCTTTTAAGACTCTACCACCTAAGGGTCACTCCCTTAGGATAAGCCGCATTCCTATAAGTCTATCCGACCTACTAGCCTTCTTGTTTGGACTTCCTCTAAGAATTCACCATATGAGGCTCACCCCTTAAGATTTTCCTTTGTCAAACCTTCAGTCCTCTAAACCCATTTGGACTTGTTAGTCACTCGGTAGACTACTCACCCTTGCCAAACATCCGGTCATCTTAACATGCCTGAACTTTTGCCTAACATCTGATTTTCACTAACCTGCTAGGTCTTTCCCTTACTAGTCATCCGGTCATGCTTGACTTGACTAGACTTGCCCTTGCTAATCATCGGGTCAACTTTTGACCTAACTAGACTTCTCTTTGCTAGTCATTCGGTCAACCTTTAACCTGACTAGACTTCTTTTTGCTAGTCATCTGGTCAACCCTAACCTGACTAGACTTCTCTCTTCCAAACATCAAATCTTGTTTGGATTAACATTTGGTCAAATTGACCCAATATAGATATATTGTCCAACATTAACTCCCTAGAGGTTGATTGCACCAACACTTATCTCCTCTAGCAAATATCAGTAGTTCATCCACGTATGTCAAGTATTTCGGTAGCAACACACATTGGATGAAATTGAAGAAAAAAAAAGATCTGAGGTTACTTGATCCGGGTTGGAGAGCAACTTGAGACTACATTTGGAGGACACCTCACTACACTACCACGGCGGACGGACACTTCCCCATTAGAGACACCCACATGCGGCTCCTCCATACACGGAGACACCATGCTAGAGCCATCAAAAGTGGGCACATAGATAGACTATTGGAGCAGGCGACTGAGGAGCGTATCGACAACGTGGACGGAGCATACTATATGATACCTTGTGATTGAGTGTAGAGAGGGATGAGGTCACATCATTGAGAGTCATGTAGTGAGGATATATGTGGGAGAGCTAGCTTGGCATGATGATAATGTGATGTAGCTTAGCATAATAGTGGAGTGACTATAATGTGATGTGATATGAGGATATGTAGCCATGATATGATATGATGTGATGTACAGGTGCATAGATCCACCTTGGTATGATCTATCTAGTCCGTAGCAAATGGCTGCGGTAAAGACACGTTAAATTCGTTGATGGTTGAGGTTTTACCTAAAAGCCTAATGGACCCACCAGAAAGGTCCATCTAGTCCGCAGCAAATGGCTCGCGGTAAAGACGCACCAAATCCGTTCATGTCTGGGGCTTTATCTAAAAGTCCATGAGGGTGAATAGGCTGACCGGAAAGACCTATCTAGTCCGCAGCAAACGGCTCGTAGTAAAGACACATAAAATCCATTGACAGCTGATCACTTGCTAAAAGTGACTCCAGGAGGCGAGTCTCTTGATGACCCAGCCCCACAGACACAGGAGGAGACAAAGAGGAGCATCAGGGCTCCTGGACACATGGACAGAGTAGTGACCGTGACGATGATGTAGACAGAGAGGAGCATTAGGACTCCTAGACACACAGACAGAGCATTAACCGTAATGAGGGTGATGCTAGATTGTGATGGGACCCATGATGGATGGCTAGTGCCACATGCGTGAATGATGGCACATGACAAAGAGGAGGCTGATCCAGATATCGTTGTTGGTCGTTATCTCATCTTGAGTTGGCGACAGACGCGAGACATGTTGACGGAGTTGGTACCTAAGTGAGCACATGTACATTACCGTGATCCTCCCTTGCAAATATGACAGTCCGTCAGACATAATTTAAGAGGTTCCATGATTATCTATGTATGTTAGTGCATATTTTGATAATATATATTTATATTTTCATAAAAAAAATCCAATTGCTTCGATATCATATTTAAGGATTTAAAAATACTTTATGACATAATTCAAATAGTAGAGAAAAAAATGGATCATCTTGCCGAAGACCACGCCAAATTTGTGGAAACATGGCTTCTAATATCAAGCAAGAGATAATATACAAAGAACTAGAAAGAACTATAAGACTCTTACAAGAAATTAGGAACTTACAATGCACAACTCTTGTGACTCTGAGTATATCTCAGTGATCTACTGACTGATCTGTAAAGAGATGCATATGAATTTTATAGAAGAGAAAGAGTAAGAACCGGATGCTCATAGGGTCCATCGCATTCTTATCTCCCTTTTCTGATCCTATGAAGAATAGTTTGCCCAACCTTTGATAGTCCCCAGCTAGCACCTGTCAAACTGCGCTTACAAACTTCCTTCTCGTTCATTCATTAATCTTTTTTCTAAAAATCTGTTGGTTTTAATAATAAATATTCACATATTATTTGGATAATTATTTCCATTTATTAATATGAAGATGATAAATAGTAAGCATCAAAACTAACAAATTAATTCCGATGAACATATCTCATATCTGTTCATATAATGGTAATTCTTCTTCTAAATTACTCATATTTATTATATTTTAAAAATAAAAAAATATTCGATAAAACAAAAAATATATATGGGCAATAAAATAAGTAAAACTCTTATTCAAGAAATTGTATGTATGCCTCATATATTTGCATATGTAGAAAATAACATGTCAAAAAAGATGACTTAGAATCCTATAAAAATAAAAATAAAAATACACAATTAATTGTCTACATCTAAAATTATTTAATCTTTATTAAACTAAATGTTGCATAATTATTCTTCCACACATTTTCTTTATTTCCAATTTTTTTAAAGGTATATATATATATATATATATATAAGCGTTAAAATATGGGAGAGAATGACATGACACTTCTAATCCCAGTGGTAGAGTGCAAGACGAAGATGTTTCTACTTAACTCTTTGGCAGCTTCTCGTTCACAAACCACGAATAGCGACTGGGACAACAGTCAATGTTTCATATGATACTTAAGGAGTGAAAACGTTAATGAGAAGTTAGAATTCCAAGATAGCAAGGAAAGGAGAGGAGAGTTCTTATCGTAGCGTAGGACATTGCGAGTGGCATAGACTATTGATTCAACAAGAATTTACACACAACATTTACAATTTTCAATAGTAAATAGTTCAAATCCAACTAGGCAATGCAAAGTGAAAGAGGACATAACATCTCTAATCTAATCTTGTAGAGCTGCTGCATACTTGCTTTGAAAGCAGTCCTCATTTTTCAACTTGATGATCAATCATGAATACCTTGTGCCGTTGGTTATTATTCCTTCCCATATTAATAGTTGAATAAAAAAAAATCCTGAAACTCGTAATCACCTGAAGGCATTTTGCAAAAGTAGTGCACAAGAGAAATTAGCCTAACATGAAATATGGAGTAATTTGCCCATGTGTATTGTGTATGTTAGGCTAATTTCTTTTCACATGCATGCAGCTCGCAGATCAATGTTCCAACGAAACAAAAACAATAACTGCAATGGACAGTTCAACTGAACATACATACCTATATGAATATTGTCTGGATCCTTCAAATCTTACTGATAAAAACATCTGTAGATACATGATAGACAAATCTAAACGATTTACGGTAACTGCAGTTTTGTGCAGCAGCAAAAGCAATTTCATTTACACGGAGCAGATCCCATACAGGGCAAACAGGCCTTCCTTATTGCTAATAGGAAGAAAAAAAACCAATAGCAGCCCGAGTAGTCCAAAACACCAGTTTAAACATTATAAGATTGACTGACTGCAGGAATATCCTAAACACAGTAACTGAAACTACATGGAGGGTGGGGCGGTTAGGCCAGACCAGCATGGACCAATGACTGACCTAACTAAATAGATTGTTGGATCCACCATGTCATCAAATGAACCAAAAACGAAAGGAATATACAATAGTTGAAATTATTTTCTGATTTCTCACAAAATAAGTTTCAATTCTAATGTTTCACCATACTCTAAGCTTTTCACCAGCCAAAAGGAGCAGTACGTGACCTAAAATGAATGCGGTAAATAGACAAAGCAGAAGTGCCGATGCAGCACCTATGATCCGGAAAATTGAAGGCTTGGATAGGAATCACCCAGTGTATGGCAATCCCTACTCCCCAATAGAATATTCTAAGCGTTAATTAAGCAAATATGCTGTGCTGGACATTTCCTCGGATTTCAGACAATTTTGAGTGATTTTCTCTTTGGCTGCAGAAATATTGAAAAGAAAATTTTAATTACCAATTTTGAGTGAAATTTTAAGCATGCATGTCTACGTTAATTATATCAAATCACTAATAACGCTTGAAAACTTAGTGTTATGCACATAAAAGTATCATAAGTCTTTCAAAATTATTTTAAAAGACACTTTTCTATAAAAGTTTAGTACTGAAGCATAATTCTACAACAATGACGGTAACAATTGCTGACTCATAACCCTTGTTATAGTCTAGAGAAGCTATTCAAACTTTTTTTATTTTTGGCACAGTGTCATATAATACTTTTGATTCACTCTAGAACAGCAACAATAGATTCCTTGTACTCTCCTAATCCAGTACATGCTAAAGTTTTAGAATTCCAGAAGTATTTAAGTCATCAATGAGCTTAAGCTAGATATATTGCCCAACTCAATCATTAATTGTTCAAGTTATATAAGTATATGTTAAAGAGTCATAACCCATATTTTGCATTTAGAATTGACATGGCCATTACAATTTTCCTTTTTGCTCTACCAAGATATCACATTGTCTCTTAAAAGAACATAACGGACTAGCGTAAATCATCGATTTATGGAAGAGTAAGCCTGATTTGCTTATATCCTAGTATATAGACCATGTTCATGATAGTGGAGACCCTTTCCCTTCGCACTTAACTACCAACAACATTTAGAGTTGTCTTCGAATGATCTGCATATAGAGACTAAAGAAACTAACTTATTACACAACTGTAATTGTTTATCCCTCTTATTGCATCAAGAGGTACCACATCTCTATGTGAGGTTTAATTTGCTTATGTTGTAACACAAACCAAGAGCATTCAGTACACATAATGAAAGGCTATATAGTTTGCACCATGAGCAAAGAGTGTAATGACTACATGATATGAGAATTTGCATCATCCTAAAATTACAATCAAACCTTAATATAAAGCAATAAGTTACTTAAGGTTTCAACCAAATGTCTTTATATCTTGAAAAATGTATAAAAAGAAGAGTGTTTAAATAATACCTTAACTAAATAGGCAAAAGTTAAATGTACTTGAGAAGTATTCTGGTAGGTTCCGAATTGTGTTTTGATCTCATCACAAAGCGAATTGAAAATAGATAAAACTCTGGTGACAGTTAGTTGACAAATTCACACTCAAATCTAAAATCTTATGATGCTCTAGATAATGATCCACCTTCAGTTCATCAGGCCAGCCTCCACGTGGTCCGATTCCATGTCAGCAGACCTATCAGCAGGCCTAGCGTACGTGGAATCAGAGCACGTCAGCCCGAGCACCACTTTCAGCATGCAGAGTGCTTGGCAGCCCAAGCACCTTCGACTTCTAGAGTGCTCGGCATTTCAAGTACCTTCTTCGACTTCCAAAGTGCTTAGCATCCCGAGTACCCTACTCCGTACATGCGCCCACAAGGTTCTTGTCGAGGCTATGACTAGGCTCGATATACAATTTTCCCCTCTGATCACCTCAAACCTTTTTAACCTTGTTAAGGTTGCCAGTCCCAGCCATCCTTGAAAAGTATGATAACAACAAACAACCCATAATTGGGCAGGCCTCCTGTTAGAAGAAGCAACCTCAGCGTATGACCCGGACAAGTAAACCATAATTAGGTAACCACTCGACTAGGAGACGCTACAGCAGGGCATGGTCTATGTAGGTCTAGAACATCCCTGAGCGCACCCTTATTACCATCCGCACCCATATTATAGGAAACGACCACTTATACGGCTCGGAGGACCAATCATATAAAAGAGGTAACATTAGCAATGGTAAGAAGATCCGATCCTTATTCACTCGAACCTTCTCTCTTGCTTCATTCTACATTTTGCTCTTTCTTTCTCAAGTTCCATCACCGAAGTCTAATTTAAGCATTGGAGAAGCATGTTGGACATTTCTGACGTCCTCTAACACATGTTAATTCACGCAAGATCATTCATGTCATTGAAGGAAGCTTCGTCACCAGCGTCTAGCATGGAGATAAAATTTGGATGCATTATTTTTGAAGTCGTCTGTGGGAACAAATTAAATCGAGCAAGACATTGAGATGGAATTTGCTAGAAGAGCTAATCTTGAGGAGCTAAAACCTCCCTTGTATATGTCCTTGGACTCAATGCCCTTCCTATTAACCCAAGGATTTCTTCTATAATATTTTCATATCATTGATTTGTTAATCTTGGGTTTATGCATTTACTTCCGTTGAATACTTCTAGAAATTTGTAAGGCACAAGTGCTTATATCTCTCCCAAACATCCACCCCATGGTCTTGGGATCGAGCCACTACATCCCAATGATATTGAGTGCTTCTTCCTTGACTCATTTTGTAATACTTTCATATTATCATTTTGATGATCTTGGGCTTCTGAGGATTACTTATTTATCAATTTACTAATCATTTGAGAATTGCTTTAATTGATCTATTAATTCTAGACTTATGTGTTTATTGAGTTCGCTCTTTCATTATCTTCCTCGTAGCAGTTGTGAATTGCGTAACCATTAAGGGGTTGCCCCATGATCTCGCGATTGAATTGTCGTGTCGTGTCGTGTCGCTTGAAACCGACATTATTTCTTGTTCCGACATCACGATATTTTAAATTGAATATGAATTTAAAATAATCTAAAAATTTACAAATACATTCAAAAAATAATTATAGACCTTCAAATAATTTTATAATTATCTTTGAGTCTTTCAAATAATTTAATAATTTTAGATTTGGTTTTGAATTTTGAGAATTCCCTATTTTTTAAAATAATTTTTACAAAAAATTAATGATTTATTTAAGAGAAGGAGCCTTGGTGCAACGATAGAGTTACTATCGTGTGACGTTGTCGTCACGGGTTTGAGTCGTGGAAACATTCTCTTGCAATGCAAAGTAAGGCTACATACAATAGGTCAAATGTGATCTGACCCTTCCCTGGGACCTCGTATTGGCGGGAGCTTCATGCACCAAGCTGTCCTTATTTTATAAAAATTTAATAAATATTTTCTTATAAGAAAATATTAAAATATAAACTCAATACTTTAAAATATAACATCAATAGTAAGCATATTTAATAATCAAATATTAATAAAATTAATATATACTTATATTTAAAAAATTTAAAAAGTATTGAAACTGTATTGATACGGCACAATATGGTACTGTATCGTTCCGATCCGGGACCAAAAATCCGGCACGGGTCGAAATTTTAAACCATGGCTTTATCAACTCCCCGACCTTAGAGGTCTCCTCAGGTTGCAAGATTGATCTTCTCATATTCTCTTCTAGGCCTCAGAGGTTTGTCTCATGATCAAGCTTTATACCTCCATGACCATAGATGTCCATTGGGGTTGCAAGATTAGTTTCTTATATTCTCTCCTAGACATTAGAGATTCGCCCAAGTCTCGGAGTCGAACTTTATTATCTTTCTGACCTCAAAGGCTCACCTAGGTTGCAGTTGGTCTTAATATATTTTCTCCTAGGCCTCAGAAGTTCGCCCAAGGTAGCGGAATGGAGTTTTCCCACTTCAAAGATTCACCCAAGGCAAAAGTTGACTTACAATATTCTCTCCTCAATTTCAAAGGTTCGCTCAAGGTCGCAAGATTGAGTTTTTCCCCTTAGCCTCAAATTTTCGCTCAAGGCAAGAGTCGACTTACATAATTCTCTCCCCAACCTCATAGGTTTGACTTAGGTCTTGGGATCGAGCTTTTACCCTTAACCTTGTAGGTTCACCCAAGGCAAGGGTTGATTTACAAAATTCTCTCCCCGACTTCGTTGGTCTTCCAAGTTGTGGGATCTAGTTAATCTTTCTCTATTATCCTCTCCTAATTTCACGTCTTCTGAGTCGCAAGATCAAGTTGGTCTTCTCTATTATCCACTCCCTAACTTCCTTGGTCTTCCAATCAAGGGATTGAGCAGGTATTCTCTATAATGCTCTCCTATACAGTAGCAGGTTACCCTACGGTCTCGGAATCGAACATCCCCTTAGCGGCAGTGGATTAGCAAATTGGTAAGAGGCCAACTTGGCTACGCTCTCCCAAATAGTAGCAAGATGTCTCAGTCTTAGCGACAATGGATTACCTAGCCAGAAAAGGTCAATTGGGGTACACTCTCCAAGATAACAACAGACTTCCCCACGATCCTAGGATTGAGCATTGCTCCCTTATAGTAGCAGTTACCTAACTGTAACGGGACACCTCAGCTATGTTCTCCCAAACAGTAGTGGGTTTCCTCGAGGTCTCACAAAGGGGTCGATTAGACAGTGCTTTCTCTAATCCACGGTAGCATTCTGACGTGGCCAAGCATGAGTGACTCTACTCCTCAACCCACTAGAAAGTGGGACTTATGATACCTTAGATAATAATTCCCCTCTAACTCATTAGACATGGCCTCCACATGGCCTGGCTCCACATCAGTAGACCTATCAGTGGGCCTGACACACGTGGCATCAAATCACATTAGCTTATAGCTAGAACACCACTTTTAACCTCCATAGTGCTTGGCAGCCATAGCACCTCCTTTGGTTTCTAGAGTGCTCAGTAGCCTGAGCACCTCCTTTTGCTTCCAAAGTCCTTTAGCCTCTAGAGTGCTCGGCAGTTTGAGCACCTCCTTTAGCTTCATCGTCCGAGCAACCAACTCCACATCGTGGGCCCACAAGGCACCTTTCAGGGCTACAACTGGCCCCATATACAACTTGCTCCTCTAACCTCAGACCTCTTCAACCTTGTCAAGGTCGCCAACCATAACCATCCTTGGGCATAGTTATAATAGGAACGACCCTATCCCATACAGAGTACAATTAGAACCGACGGTCTATAGTTCGACAGGCCTCTTGTCATAAGAAGCCACCGTAGCGTACAATCAAGACAGATAAACCAGAATTGGGTAAGCACTAAACAGGGAGATGCCACAGCAGGGCATGGTCTACGCAAACCTAGACATCCTTGGACACACCCTTGCCAATACACAATTACACGAAACGACCACTTGTATGGTTCGGAGGATCAGTTATATAAAAAAAGGTAACATCGGCAATGGTACGGGAATCTGATGCTTATTCTGTCGAACTTTCTCACTACATTCTGTTCTTTCTCTATCAAGCTCCACTTGGAGTCTAACTTAAGTATCAGAAAGGCTTTTTCAGACATCTCTAATGCCCTCTTAAGTGTATTAATCCACGTAGGATCATCCACGTCATTGGAGAAAACTTCATCACCGACATCCAACGAGGAGGCAAATTCTGGACACATCATAATAAACTAAGGACTATCTTCAATAGATTAACACACTAGATGCCCTTAGCGATTATGTACTTGGATAGAATGAGAGTGCAGTCACTAAAGCAAATAAACTTACAATCATTGTGGACTGACCCCATACTCGAGACTTTGTAGTTCTGTGAGTTTGCTGACGGATAATAAATTCAAAGAAAAATAAGCATATAAAAGACAAAAGAAAAGGGTAAAGATATAGTGCGTATGACCTGACCAATGCTCTTCATAAATGAGAGTAACCACTTGCAAGAGAAAGAGAAACATTACAACTTTCAAAATAGAGAATTCATGTTTATAACCCAGATTTATGAGTGAAACAAGTGCGAGATGTGCCTCCTTGATATACTAATGTGGCCATGGACTGAAATTATACATTCTGGGTTACTCGCTGATAGCAGAAATGTTGCTATTTCTAAACAGATGCAATCAGGCAGACCTATCTGGGGAAAATCAAACTATCCTAATTCTAATATTCTGCTATAGCTATTAATATCTTGTATTTATAGCTATTCCCTGTAATTAGTTATCAATCACGCAATTAGTTTCCTATTAATTAGAATTTCTGTATTTAGCTATTTATTTTAGGTAATACCTCATGTATTTGTACTGCTCTTATCCATGAATAAAATATCTATGTGTTTTTCCTCTCAAAACCACATGGTATCAGAGCCTAGGTTAACCTAAGACCGGCTGTTTCTGCCGCCAACGACTGCAGCCCTAAACTGCAACGTCTCCTCTGTAACCCTATATAGCAACAACGTCTTCTCCTTTGCAGCAACAGCTTCTTCTCCTCTGCAGCGATGTTGTCTTCTCCTCTGCAGCGACAGCGTCTTCTCCTCTACAGCAACAACGTCTACTCCTCTGCAGCGTCAGCGCCTTCTCCTCTGCAGCGACGTTGTCTTCTCCTCTGCAGCGATAGCGCCCCTTTCTTCTTATCTTCGTCCGCCTCAGTCTCCATGGCCTATTCCAACCAAACCTCCAGCGATTCATTTCTCACAAACACTCATGTTTCTTCCAATATACCAAGCAGTTCACAAACACCAGCCGACTCCTCCTTTGCCCTTAAAGGTCACAAACTCGATAGCCACAATTGTCTTCAATGGTCTCAGTCCATGATAATGTTTGTGACCGGCCGTGATCGCGATGACTATCTCACAAGGGCAGCCGTCGAACCTATTGCTGGTGATCCAAAACCAGAAATTGGAGAACATAAAACATCCTTGTCATGTCATGGCTTATCAGTTCCATGATCACCGAAATAGGAGAAAACTTTCTCCTCTACTCATCACCAAAAGAAATTTGGGATGCTGCCTGTGAGATGTTCTCAACCAGCGACAATACCATAAAGTTATTCCACGTCGAAAGCACTCTCCAAGACCTACACCAAGCTGATCAATCAGTCACTGCCTTCTTCTCCACATTGACAAGGCTTTGGCAACAATTGGATCATTTTGAATC
>JBBUKS010000104.1:2777887-2789428 GCA_038050645.1 Hedychium gardnerianum | reverse complement strand
TGTCTTTCCCTTATAAGCCTATGATCTTTTCCATGTGTTTTCAATGTGGGACTTTGTTTGCAACCTTGCAACCCCAATACCCTAAACATAGATCTACAAGCATAAGAAATGGTGGAGTTTGACATCATTCTAGGCATGTAATAGCTAACCACTTGTTATGCTATAGTCAACTGTCAAGCAAAAATAGTAACCTTGCAATCCCCAGACCGACCATCTTGGAAATTCATCGGGATTAATGATGAGGGGATATTTTCCATTTCAACACTATAAGTTGTAGTTATCATCCCGTGGATGTCAGGGATATCTACTATCGTTGATAAGATCTACGAGGATAGTACCTCGTTAATCTCAGACATTCATATCGTACAAGAATACCCTAACGTATTTTTGGACGAACTTCTTGACTTGTTACCTCGAAGGTAATTGGAGTTTACGATGGAGGTACTTCAAAGGACGTCTCCAATATCCAAGACCCCGTATCTCATGACGCCAAGGAAACTTGAAGAACTGAAGCTGCAACTACAAAAGATTAACATTAGACAAGGGATTCATACATCCTAGCATTTCCCCATGGGGATCTCCCATCTTTTTTGTTAAAAAAAGGGCGGATCACTGAGATTGTGTATTGACTACAGGAAACTGAATATGGTGACCATCAAGAACAAAGTATCTCTTGTCACAGATAGAGGATCTATTCGATCAACTCAAGGGCACCTGTTAAACTTTACGATCGATTTAAGATCATTGTATCAACAATTTAGAATAAGAGATATAGACGTGTAGAAGACATTGTTCCACACCAATACAAATATTACAAGTTCTTGGTATTGTCGTTTAGACTTACCAATGAGCCGACTATCTTCATGAATTTGATGAAGCGTGCATTCCTAGAGTATTTGGATTGGTGGTCATCATTTGTGTAGATGATATCTTGATATACTCAATATCAGAGGAAGAGGAGGAGCAATGTCTTCATATAGTTTATAGGTGCTACGGAGAGAGCACTTATAAGTGAAGTTTAGCAAATGCATATTTTAGTTATCCTTCGTGGGATTTCTCAGACATGTGACCTTTGGCAAAGGCATTTTCATGGATCCTTAGAAGGTATAAGCTATTACCAGCTAGAAAGCTAGAGCATTTACTAGTGTCTAAAGTGGCTCAATCATCCTTAGTCGAACGGATCAAAGAAGCACAATTTTGTGATCAACACCTCAAATTTTTAAGTAGTGAACTAGGAACGGGATTCGGGACTGTAGATAGATTTTTTTCCACATGATGAAGATGAGATTATCCGTTTCGAGGAAGATCCGTTCCTGAGACACACCTGATTAAAGAAGGCCTACATCAAGAAGTGCATGATCATGATTCACAGTTCGTCCTAGAGGTATCCACTTGTGTCAAGACTTAAAGTGCTCCTACTAGTGGAACGGTATGAAGGACATTGTGGATTTTGTAGATGAATGCTTTCTGTGTCAACAAGTGAAGGAAGAATGTCAGAAACCAATAGGGTTACTTTAGAAGACATTTTACCTGAATGGAAATAGAGACACCTCATTATGAATTTTGTGGAGGGGTTACCCAAACGCGGAAAGGGCATGACTAGATTTGGTGATCGTTGATCGATTAACCAAATTTGCTCATTTCCTATCGATTTGTAAGAATGACTTTTGGATCAATTGGCATAGTTCCCAATGAACCATGTGTATAAAACTTCATTTTAGTGTAGCATTTCAGATGTACAAACAGACTGATGTACCATACAAACACTGGAGGACTTGTGTAGAGCATGCGTGATGGACTTTGGAGGCAACTGAGAAAGATCATCTACATCTAGAGGAGTTTGCCTACAATAACAAATATCAATATCAGAGTAGCAGAAGCACGATGGGCTCATAACCCGTAAAGTAGTGATTATCTACTTTAAAAGTAGATCATCATGTAGTTTTATAAGAGAACCTTACTCTCTGACATTTAGGAATTTCTCAATGTATTAGAATGGATTCATATAGTAATGTTTTCTTAGTGGTTACCCCTTAGATGACGATACATTAGTGTTACAACTTAAGTAGTTAATTTGAGGATCAAATTTTTATTAGTGGGAGAGAATATAATATACTATATATATAAGATCTAGGATGATAAAGATCTATAACGATTAAAATTGGACATAACTAAATTGAATTAGGGATATAATAATAAAATAATGGGTAAATAATCAGGAAATAAATTTATAAGAATATATTTGATTTTATAGATTTTTTTGGAAGTTAAAATAAATTTTGGTTATATTTAATGTGATAAATTGGGTAGAGGAAAAGCATCTTTGACATATCCTATTTAAATGAGGAATTGATTGAAACTTAACCCGAAGTTTGGAAAATTAAAACCTAAGTTTCAATTAAACATTTCACTATCGCCGCTCATCTTCTCCCCTAGGTGCGTAACAGTCGCGTCTGCACGTCGGCCGACGCCATCCACACGAGCGGCCAACGCCATCTACACTAGCCACCAACGTTGTTTCCTCCTTTTTTTTTTGAACTCGAGGAGTCAGAGAATAGCCTCTGTCAGCAGTCATTTCTAGTCTTGTCCAAGAGTCACTCGTCACCGCGTCAACTATTGCGGCCTCCACCGCCACTGCCCCACTTGCCACCTCACTTGTCGCCAGAGAATAGTGAATACAACCGATGTTGTCTTCTTGGATCCCCGCCGTGAGCAACATCGTTCGCCTTGTCCAAACAAACGACGCTTGCAACCCACTTTTGATGTCGCCACCACCGAGCTTGTGCTATCTCCACCTTCGGCCACCGTAGCTTCTCCCGACTCAATGCCACTATCAATCGCCGTGAGTTGATGTTGGAGAAGAAGAGGCAGCCACGTAGGAGTAGGGTAACGAAATCTTATCCTTGATTAAAGTACTATTAATTAATTGTTTGGTTAGTTGGGTGATTATTAATTTCATAAGTTGATTAATTAAATAACTATTGTTTAGGATTAATTAATTGATTATCGATTAAGTGACCAATTATGTTGACCTATGATTTATTAATGAATCAATTAAGTTGATTAGTTAATAAGTAATTCATTCAACTAATGAGCTTATTAATTGATTATTGATCGATTAATTTAGGATTTTAATCAAACAGTAATTTGAGTAAGGAATTGATTTAAATAATAATTAGATAATAATGGATTATTGGGCTTAATTAATCAAAGGTATTAATAGTAGATTGATTAGTTAAAATGTTGATTAATTTAATAACTTGATGAATTAATTAATTAATAGTTTGATTAATTAATAGATTGATGGATTATAGGTTGATTAATTAATTCTTAGGTTGATTACTTGATTAATAGACCCTCAAATTGGCTACATTTCTTATACTTGTAATATTTGAGCTCAAAGTAGAGCTACTTATTGTCATTTATGTTTGTGCTTTAATGCTAGCGATGTTATATCATATCATAGATGTAAAACATGAAACTCTGTTACTGGCTCGATATTTATATTCATACTTGTATATTAGTGATAACATACCGTAGTATAAGATATCGAGAGCCAGAGATCGACTTTATTATCCTCTCTCTGTTAGGACTGAAAGAATTTAGATATCTCCACAATGATATGATATTGTCCACTTTGGGCCTAAGCTCTCATGATTTTATTTTTGGGCTTTACCCAAAATGCCTAATATCAATGGAGATATTTTTTTCTTATAAATCCAGGATCTTTTTCATGTGTTTTCAATGTGGAACTTTGTTTGCAATCTTGCAACCCCGACAATATTCACCTTATTCTCGGACTTAACTTTCTTATTTAACCTGATCGTGTCCTTCTCCGGACTAAAGATTATGCCTTTTTCCTTGCCACGCCTATCGTTTCTCCCATTGTCTCTGACTACCCTTCCACCGTACGTAAGCATGATGATGCCCCTAATAATCTTCCAGCCCCTACTGCTATAAATACTCCAACTATCACTTTGGCCCATGATTCTTGCTAATGTACCCATAAGAATGCATGTTCTGACACTTGTTTAATAAACACCCAAACACTCTCTTGCTTCATGGCTTTTCATAAATTATAAGAAAACTAGATATACTTGGTTATACAAGTCCATACCCAGAAGAAGCCTTTAAGAAAGATCTAGATAATAACCTAAAAATTCCAATCTACTTCAGTTAATAACTACACAACCAAATATAGACTCTAATTTTGAGATTAGAAAAATTAGAAATTATAGGAGACAAACCCACAAAATACTGGGAACGAGACAAGGTATATTGCTAATTGGCAATAATAAATCCAGATCTCACTATTAAAGCACAAAACTTAAGATATATAAACTGAGAAACAGAAGAATGCACTAATCATATTAAACAACTACTGAAACTTGAAATCATTCAGAAATCCACCTCTAGACATAGAAGTCCTGCTTTTATAGTCAATAAAGGAGCTGGGGAAAAACGAGGACAATCTAGGATAATTTTTAATTATAAAAGATTAAATGATAATTGTCAGGAAGATAGTTATAAAATACTTGACAAAGGCCAACTTCTCAATAAAATACAAGACTCAAAATGATATTCAAAGTTTGATATGAAATTAGGAGTCTGACAGGTCAAAATGCATCCAGACTCAGTAGAATTGACATCTTTTTCATGTCTTGAAGAACATTTTGAATGACTAGTCATACCATTGGGACTAAAAGTAGCACCACAAATCTTTGAGTGAAAAATGGATAGCATCTTTAGAAACATCTCTAAATTCACATGTGTCTACATTGATGATATTTTAGTATTCTCCAAAATAAAAGAAGAATATTAGTATTTAACCTATTTGAAAAATATGGATTAATAGTTTCCCGTAGCAAAATGAAACTAGCACTGAAACACATAGAATTTCTAGGAGCAGAAATTGGACAAGGAAAAATTACCATTCAACCACATATCACTTCTAAAATACTCAATTTTCCTAACAAAATGAAAGATACCAAAACTCTTAGAGCTTTTCACGGATTACTTAATTATACTAGACAATACCTTAAAGACATAGGGAAAATAAGCGAACCACTATATAACAAAACCACACTTACGAGACAAAAATACTTTAACCAACAGGATGTGGAGTTAGTCAAACAAATCAAATAAATGGTTAAAAATATTTCAGTTCTAACCCTCCCACTGGACTCCGATTATCTAATCATAGAAACAAACGAATGTGAAATAGGATGGGGAGGTGTTTTATTTAGAAAATCATCTAAATATGACCCCAAATCAGTAGAAGCCTTATGTAGATATGTTTATGGAAAATACAAAGAAAAATGTCATATAACTTCCTTAGATTATGAAATTCTAGCAGTTATCTATTGTCTTGATGCATTTATGCTCTTTATTTGCAACAAACAAGAGATTACTATTAGGACAAACTATGAAACCATTGTAAAATACAGCTAACAAATTAAATAAAAAGATTATGAAAAAGACTAAGCACGAAAAGGTAACTAAAATTTATAGATACAATTATAAACAAAGGCTTTAAAATTTAGTAGGAACACATCAAGGGAATAAATAATTTCCTAGCAGATACTTCATCAAGACTTTTACATTAAACTTTCTCAAAATTTCAGGAATGGATAGACAGAAGAAAATAAGAACTTTTGCCATAAAAACCATGAGGTTCAACAATCAAGAATTACAACAATTTACAAGACATGAGGACCAGTTCCATTTCTCCTCCAGAGAAAAACTTGATAATATCCAAAAGTATTTACTTGATAACATTTGGAATATTCCTACAATACTAGGAAGTTCTAACTACAAGATAGTCATAATCAATGTCCTATCAAATTACTTTCTGACAACAATACAAAAACCAGTATGTAAGAAATTCTCTTGCTACATAGTTTTTTTTGGGACGCAAGCCGAAGTTTAGTATGACTGAGAAGAAGTCAATATAGCAATTCAAGGATGTGAAATACCATCTTACAAAGGATTTTACTCTCTTGATGAAGCTTTCACTTTTTTCAGGGCACTCATAGGCCCCAACTTCTTTATCACTTATCAATACTTTATTAAAGGCATGAGAAAAATTACAGACTGCTACAATTCAGGAAGATAAAACTTTTGCTCAAGCAGTTACTAATGAACCTAAAAAAACCAAAGCATCTTCTTCAGGCTTGGTTCATAGGTCTCATTACTTAACTTTTGCCCATCTCAAAGCAAGAGCCACAAAAACTATAGAACAAAGAGCTTAGAAAGACTTTTGGGATTCCCTAATACAATTCCAGAAGATATCTCTACCTATGTCCCAAGCATGGCAGAGAAATCTACTTTACAGACTTTCCTTGACTTATGTGACGCTCTCAAAGCATTCCATAGAATTCCTCCTAAGGGGATGACAATAGTCTATGAAGCTGAATTCAACAATAAGCTGAAGTGTCAAAAGCTTACCAAATCCTGTGCTGACTCACAAAAATATGACTGTCAGTGCCAACTACTTTACTCTTTCTATCAAGCTAACATTGATTTTGAGGCATACGTTCCACAAACAGTCAAAGGAAGGCTTATCACTCCATTCACACTAATGGACTATGGACTTGTACACAAACTATGAGTACACGACCCAGATTTAGTAAAAGACTTCCCAAAGAAATTAGGGGACATTATAGCCCTAGCTCTAGAAGAAGAAGAAACCTTCGTAATTTGTACATTTGATAATTTTCCCTCGGAATGGATAGATCTAAACATCGTACCAGGCATATGATCAAAATGGATATCCATGAACTCAATGAACTTCAATTAAAACTTGAAGACTATCCCTCAGACCCAGATATTGAGTGGGATGCACTCCCAACACCAATAGATTAATTCAAACATTGGTGAGCTTCAATCCAAGGAAGCAATTGGTTGTGGGATAGATTAAATGATCCGAATAGCTACTTACTAGCTGGAGAAACTTACACAGAAAAAATTTACTGGCCACTAGACATGGGCACTAGATTTTTTCCGTTCACTTTTACTACCCACGAGACATAGCTACTTACCAGTTTCTTTCAACATTATCAGAAAAAGTCCGAGCGTCTGGTAAACAAGAGATTGGCAAGCTCAACCCTATCAGCCAAAGCTTACAAAACAGCTCTAAAAAGAGCCCACAACTCCACTCAGGCTACTAGCTCCAGTCGATGAACAAAACCTAGTCAACATGATGGAGTCATGACAAAACAGAAGACCAGACGCCAACCATGACATCAACCTTCACTAAAACGTAAGGCATGACGTCAGTCTCCACTTACACTTTCACTCAGTGGATTGTCCACTCATAACTTTTTCTCCACTATCCTCCGTGACCTGACAACAACTCACCTCCACTACTCTCAGCCCCCTCCTTTTTTCTCCACTAGTGAAGATAGCTCACCTCCACTACTCTCAGCCTCCTCCTTTATTCTCCACTAGTGAAGACAGTTCACCTCTTCTACTCTCTGCTCACCTCCACTACCGCTCAACTCATCTTTTTCTTCTCCACGAAGCAAGCTCTCTTCTCTCCTCTATAAAAGCCCCCTTCCAACCTCAAGCAAGCTATCATCAAGAAGCAAGTGTACAAGTGTTCAAGTGTTCCAGCAAGCAAGCGTTAAGTATATTCTTAAGTTTTCTGTAAGTAATGTTTGCAATATTCCTACTGTAATTTTCTTCATGCAAGTATTGTAAGTTATTATATTTCCTTCCTTGTAAGTATGGTTTGTAATGCTTAAAATTTTATGCACCTATCAATAAAAACTTTTTTTATGACAAACTAATCCTCTACTAGGTTGTAGAAGGCTTTGCCTTGTTACTTGGAAAAAATTCTCCTCAGTCCTTTTCTAAGTAATCCTGTTGTGAACAATAACTATATAAGGGATAAGCAGATACATCGGCCTAGTAAGTCCTGTGCAGGCTAAGTAAGGAAGGCTTTCAGCCTGAAAACCTTGAACATAGTCAGGGCAACAGTTTGATTGTAAGGTCCTTTACAGGTGAGGCTCACTGGAGAATAATAATTAAATATCAAGGTATTCTCTCTATTGACCTAGTTTTCCAACAGACCAATACCAAAACACCTCAAAAACCAACCCAACTTCAAGCATAATTAAATTTTAGTTATCACTATTCATGATTAATGTTTGTAATTACTATTCATAACTACTGTTCACTTTTACTATTCACAATTACAAAAGAATAGAATCATTAACTTCAACAAGAAGCATAATAAATTTTGGTATCAGAGCCTTTAAGTTTCTACAGACCCTAAAAATGCATGACTTCTGGAGATAAATAAAAATCTATCACTCCTACGTATTTCAATCTCTCTCCACAAACCCCAGATAGAAATATCTTTACATTAGACTAACATAAACATAAGTGTTACATCCGACCAAAGACATACAATCATTGTCTACATTATGACAATCCACAGTTAAATACCCTCATAGACTTAATCTTGGCTTAACATTTCAACAAGAGCAACAACATTTTCTAATAGAATAATTATCTTTGACTGTCACACAACAAACTCAGATCATAAGCGATCTTAGAAGGAACATAGATTTCCTAAAAGAATCTCAAGATTCTTTAAACAGACGTTTTAGTCAACTTAATTTACATAGTATCCCTACAAAGAAAGAAATACTAAGTCTGTCTAAACTTATTGAAGAAAATAAACCTAAAAGCTGGGAACTCCAATCTAAGAACTTTGAACTTCAGTCCAGGACTGTACTACTTCAAATTAAAGAATTAATTATAACAAATAAAACTTAGCTAACAGGGGAACTTAAAGTCTTACACTTTACACTTGAAGAAATTAAATATAAATGAACAAACTGAATTTTGAAAATACTTATTACGAAGAAGTTTAGATTTCTCAAAACAATTCTCAAAAATACAAGAAAATGAATATTGTAAACTTGAAGTTATTGGAAAAGGAGATCAAGTCTTAATTCAATAGATCAATACCTTAATAGCATTGTTGACATCTCTACACCATAGACATACTATAGTAAAAAACAAGTTACTACAAGTAGAAACACAAATTTAGAAAACAACCAAGGCCACAGAGTGGAGAGAAAGTATAAACAACTTAACAAAAGACCTAAGCAAGTTATCCACAGGAAGCATAATCCCTAGACGACAACCTAAAACTTATTCGTTCTTAACCTATAATGAGCATGACAAGAACTCAGATTGAATGTTTTACATGCCCCTCACGAACAATGAGAGGACAAACATAAACCAATACAACCTCATGGTTAGATAACATTATAACCAGACGACATAATAGTACATCTACTTATCAATTGGAGCTAATAAATGTAGAAAGAAAATTGATAACTTTCTCAAATGAGCAATTAAATTTACTTAATCCAAAAAGACTATACAATCAAAGAATACTATCTTTTTCAACAACACTATATAGATATCATAAGACACAACCTCTTCATCTTCCTAACGGAGGAGAAGAAAGATTGAACCTCATGACTAAAGAGTTTGCAAGAGCACTATTACAACGAAGACACAATTATATCCACCTAGGATTAATTGTGTTCGGTCTTAGAGGCTTAACAAGAAAAAGTAAAGGAGTTAAAGTATTTTTAGTTCTCTATGACTCTCGATTCTCAGACAATGAAAAGACAATCATAGGACTTATAGAAGTAGACATGAATAACAATTTAGGTATCACTTACTTCTACTAAAACTTTAATATGACTATTCAAGATTTTATCAAACATATTAAAATCACTGTCCAAGCCAAAGGCTATGCAAATTTTAAAAAACATAACATATAGATTGATATAATTTTCTTAGGAAAAATAATGACTCAAATTAATAACAACTTCAAAATACAAATACATAACATCATTGAAACCCTTACTTCAAGAGGAATTTATTTCCTAAAACCAAAAGACTTCTCTTCACAAATTTTAGCAGGACTAGACTGAAGCCTTAACCTAGATCTAAATACTCAATCACAAACTCTTCAACAAACAGATTTAATAATCTATAAGGATAAACATGGCAGCCTGACAGTTATGTTTAATGACTATAAACCTTCTACATCACAAAACGAAGAAAATGAAGAAGAAAATTTCAATCTAATGAATATTGAAGATATTGAAGAACATATTCAGCAAACACCCTACATTATAGCACAAGATTCTCAACAAAAAAATTTTGATGACTTAAATGAATACGTATATATACCAACATAAATAACAACTCATATAACCCCAGAAAAACTAGTAGAACTTGAAGATTTTGAAGAAAAAAAATAACAAAAACTTGACCAAGATTGAAAATTATATTTTGATGATCAAAGAAATATAATTACCAGAAAATAATTGTTAGTGCAGTTTGCACTGATAATCTAACTCAGGTTTTGATATATGACAATAGGTTAAAGTTGAACTCTTGTTGTTTAACCACTTGAGTTAAGTATGCAGACTAACTGACTTAACGAATCTAGAGGACCAGACACTAGGCAGAAGTCCAGTCGGGTCAGGGAGGATCAGACGATTGACAGAAAGTCAAGCTAGGTCAGAGAGGACTAGACAGCTGGCAGGAAGTCCAGTCGGGTCAGAGATGATCAGACGACTGGCTGAAATCCAAATAGAATTCTAGCAGGAAGTCATGATGGGTCAAGAGATCAAACATTGAGAAAGAAAGTCGGCGATTGGTAAGTGAGGTAAGAAAATTGTAGGAGCGAATCCAGTAAGGACGAGTCCCAGTGGGGATGTTAGGTGCTGGTCCAACTTAGATCCAACCTGAAAATCTAAGTTGAAACTGTGACTAGATTCTGGTCGTGGTTAGACAGGATCTAAGTCATAAATATATATGTTCATGTATTTTTTTTAATTGATCTTGTGTTGCAGGTATGCATATTGGACTAAGAGTTCTTGTACGGGAAAAGTCAAATCATGGTCAACAGAACTTTAGGCGCCTCGATGGTTCTGAGACATCTCAGACGATTGAAGGCGCCTCTGGCATCATGGATGGAGCAGACACCTCAAGTGGAAGGAGGTGACTCAGCACAAAGGCACTAAAGGCGCCTCAAGTGGATGGAGGTGCCTCAGCGCACGGATAAGCTGCGAGGATAAGTTTTCGCATAGTTGCTGACACGTGGCACAACTCGAGGTGCCTCGGGTAGATTGGAGGCACCTCAAAATAGATAAACGTCGTAGGTCTCGGATCTAATCAGCTCTGATGGAGGCGCCTCAAGTGGATTTGAGGCGCCTCAGATGCTTTTTAAAATACCTCAACGACAGTAGCTTTAATACAACTATTACACTCAAATCCTGAGTCAAACCCTTCTGTTCTCGTGCTTTACAACTGCGGCACTGCGCCAAAATCAAGTCCGAGCAACAACTGCGTTCCAACCCCTGTGCTTCACACTGACCTACAAATTGTGTTGAGTAACGAATTTCTTCTACTTTGGTTATTGCATAGGGAAGTGTAAGTTTCACTTCCCTCATCTTGTAATCAGTTGCTCTTCCGGAGGTTTCCCGAAAGAGGATATTAGTG
>JBBUKS010000104.1:2751421-2777787 GCA_038050645.1 Hedychium gardnerianum | reverse complement strand
AATAAATGCCCCAGTTAGGCGATGTGAAACAATGACAAATACACACATCAAATGAGGAAGAGGAAGACCAAAAAAGACTTGGTTAGCAACAACAAGATAAAATTTATTTAAATATAGATGATAATATAGTAAGGGATAATATAGTAAGGGATAAAGCCCAATGGCGTAAAAGGATCATATAGCCGACCCCACATTGTGGGATAAGGCTTGGTGGTTGTTGTAATCTTGAATCATGGCGAACCGTGCATAAACCGTGAACAGGCGGTTTCGAACCATAAATTGGCGGTTCCGAACCGTTAAACGTAACTGTCTTGGATGGTTAAGGTTAAGGGTCGATCCTCCGGGAACCGTCAAACCAGCAGTTCCGAATCGTCGAACTGTCGGTTCTGAACTGTGGTCGGGTCTAGACCGAATGTTTGTCAAGAGAAAAATCCTAAGAGAGTTAACCTAGTGAGAAGCTTTGAAAAAATGAACTCAAAGAAAAAGGACAATTCTTAGGGAGTGAAGCTTAGGTAGTGAAAAGTCTTAAAGGAGTGAACTCCAAGCAAAAGCAAAATCCTAAGAGAGTAAACTTAGGTAGTAAGAAGTGTTAGAGGAGTGAACTCCAAATAAGCGAAAAATCCTAAAAGAGTGAACCTTAATAGTGAGAAGTCTTGGAGGAGTGAACTCCAAGCAAGAGGAAAACCCTAAAGGAGTGAATTTTAGGTAGTGGGAAGTCTTGGAGGAGCAAGTGTGACTGAAACAAGTTTTTCGTTCAACCGCGAGTGGTCGAACGTACCAACATATTTGAATATTGCTAACACTATTTTACTTTACTATTTGTATCTATTGTGTTAATTCGGTGTTGCAAGAAAGTCTTGGTGATCGATCGAACACTAAGTAGAAGAAGTTCAAACAGGTCAACTGGACAGGATGTTTGGCGGATAAGTACGGTAAGTCTTGGAGACGCCTTTCGATTCTAGAAGTCAGTGAGGACGCGTCTCAGTTGGGATAACCTTAGGCATTGATCCGACTCAAGAAACCAATGAAGGCTTTTAAGTTGAGATCAGACAGTCTTGACTGTTAGTTTGATTCATGTATACTTATCTATTTCTAACTATGTTTTGCAGGATGATTATTGTTGTTATTGTGCTATCTTTATTTTGTAGAAAAAAAGACTTCAGTTGACCGAAAGGTTCGGTCGACCAAACATGGTGGTTCGATCGACTAATCCAAGCAGATAGGCACAGATCAAATTCAGATCCAGTAAAGGAGGAAGTTCTGGATCAAGTCGACTAATCAGGCGGATAAGTCGACCAGACAAGCAGATTATGCGGGATTCATCTTATCAAATCAGAGCAAGCAAGGAAATATTAGGATCGACTAATAGGACGATGACCGGATGTTTAGTCGACTAAATAGTAAAAGAAGCCTCGAGGTCCGAGGCTCAAAAAATCAATTATTTCATCGATCTCTCCTTCCATGCTGCTCCGTTCGTGCAAGTACTACTGCTGTTACACCGAGAGGCTCTCCAACAACCTACTCCGAAATTTAATATCTTGTTGTCGGTAAATTTACATTTACATTTTGTTAGGAGATTAATAAAGTTGTCATTATCTCCTAAAGTCTTGAAACGATCTCTCTTTTCTAAAAGTTTTCGGAAAGAGGATAGTAGTTGATTGTCCATTCGAAAACGGTCAAGGGATCGTGGCCTTAGAGTAACAGTCATTGGATCGTGAATCAAGTAACCACCCGAGTCCTTCTCTCATATTTATTTTTTCGTTGCGTATCTGTTGTGTTTTGTAAAAGAATAGAAGAGTTTTTAACGAGCGATATTCACTCCCCTCTATCGATCAATCCAGTCCTACAACTTAGATCCTCTTGAATATTTGTTGGAATTTAAACATTATCCAGCCTTGAAATAAATGCTCGATAGGACTGAGAAAGGCATGCATATGATATAAAATTATAGATCGGATGTTAAATACAAGTTCGAGTGCCTTTCCTCAAGGCAATAAATCTCCTCGAATCCATTTTGTTCTGTTTCATTCTCACCTCCTCTGCTAGTTTCTACGATAATTGGGTCCGGTTCAAGTTCATGGACAATAGGTGTGAGATGCGCTAAATTGCCAATCTCCTCTTGAGTTTGCTTTTTTCTTCTGGTAAATACTTGAAGTTCCCTAACAACTGACAATGAATTGGCTAGACTTGGAGGAATATTGGTCGAGAACTAGTAAGGTTTAGATAAAGGTTTAGATGAGGTAAGATTAGGTTCACGGACCGGACTTAGTGACAAATTTTTTGGTTGTTTATTTGGGTTCATTTCTGATTGTTCTAGAAGTAAGGAATCCCAACTCCAAAGTTGAATTTCTCTCTGATTCTCCCCTTGAATTTAGGTTTGGAGAAATAAAGAATTTATTCAAAGAATGTCACATCCATTATTTCAAATATTTTCTGTCAGGACAAAAACACTTGTCATTTTTTATTTGTGGAGTAACCTATGTAGACGCATTTTGTGAGTCTTGTATGAGTGTACTCCTATTTTGATGGTATACATGAACAAATGCAGAACACCTAAAAATTTTTGAAAGGAAGATCAGAGGAAAGAACACAAGCATGAGAAAAAACCTTAATGAGGGCTTACCGTAGTGTTTCAAATTTTAGGACACGAGATGACATCCGATTTATGAGATATATAGAAGAATGGCTTCCCCCCAAAGAGATAGAGCTACTTCCAACAAATGATGATTTTTTCTCTCGGTCACTCCATTTTGTTGGGGTGTATTAACACATGAACTTGGAGTGCACATAGTAAAATTAGTGTAACGTGGTTGATAATCATGAAAGAGGGACTTATCCCCCATCATATAATATGATACCCTTGAGTTAATAATCCAATGTTTTGAACATTTAGCGCACACTAAAAATGCAGAACATGAGTTACTTGCTTGTGCATGCATGTTGGTGGATGGATTAGGAGTAGCATGTTAAGAAAGTGTGATATTTAGAAGCTTCTGAAGCACTTCAAGTTGTTCCTTCGTGAACGGACTTGACTCAATGGTGGCAGGTGGTTGGCACAACCATCTTTGTCAAAATTTGACTCTGATGATTTCCACTCAGCTGGTTTATTGTGTATCTTCCAGCATTGTGTCCTTGGTGTGACCATGTTTAGTGCAGTGATCACACCAGGGTCTTCCCTTGTTGACGAGTATCTTGCTGATTTGAGGACGGGAACCACGGGCAGCAAGTGCAGATCCTTCCAATGTTAGAGATGGATGTGGACATGACCTTTTTCCTGCTTTCCTCATGACAGACTTCAGAAAAAGCTTCTCGAAGGCTTGTAATAAGCTTAGTTCCCATCACTTGACCTCTAACTTCATATAAATTCTTGTTTAATCCCAGTAGGAACTTAAATGTCCCCTTCTGCTCCACTATTTTGTGATACAGAGCATTGTCTTCGGGGCACTTCCATCCGTGGCTCTCAAACATATCTAGTTGCTGCTAGTCACAGTGAGTGTGTTGAAATATTGCATCATTGTGAGGTCTCTGTGTCATAAATCATGAAGAATTGACTCAATTGCAAACAACTCTATTCTAAAAACTGTAATAAGTCTCTCACACGGCTTCCCAAATTTCTTGTGCACTCTCATAGAGAAGAAAGTTCTCACCAATATCAACATTCATTGAATTTATGAGCCATGACATGATCATATGATTTTCGGCTTTCCACTTCTTGTAATCTCGATCATCCTTCTTTGGAATTGGAATCTCCCCAGTTAAAAAATCTTCTTTACCTCTGTCGCGGATGCATCGTGACTGATTGAGACCATTGGAGAAAGTTTTGCCCACTGAGTTTATGGTTAGTGATGAGAAGAGAGATATTTTCAGAGTTTCCAGAATTTTCAAAATTTAAGAGAATAGATATTTGATGGGAATGAGAAGATACTTCAAAGGTTGAAAAATCATTTTTTAGTTGTCATGTTAAACCATGGAGAATGGCTAAGAAAGGAGGCCATGGTTTAAATTTTCGAGCCATATTGAAGATTCGGTCTATGACCAAAATGATACAGTTTCAGAACCGTATTATGTCATGCCGATATGATTTCAATATTTTTTTCAAATATAAAATATATTAATTAAAATAAAATATAAAAAATACAAAAAATTATTTTTTTTAAATGGAAACAAATAAGGGATCGCAACACTCCCATATGGTAAATAAATAAATAAATAATTTATTATATTTTCAGAATTAAAATAAATAAGATATATAATTAATAAGATAATTTTATTAGGATTTAATTAAGCTTCCTATAGCTATTAATTGATTGAAATTATTAATATAAGTTTAATAAACTTATTAAATTAAAACAATCCCTTCCCACCTCTCTCTCGCGCGACCTCCCCAACTCCCCCGCACCGCACCTCCCCGCACTCCACCCCCCCCCCCCCCCCAATTGCGACCTCCCCAGCGTCGTGCAGGCGAATAGAGCTTAAAGCTCGCATGACGCGGATCACGACCTCCCTTGCGTCGGGCTCGCGCGACGCGGATAGCAACCTCCCCCCCCCCCCTCGCGCAATGCCCTTGTGTCGGGCGTGCAAGTGTCGGTCGACGGCCAGAACCAAAAGTTTTGGTCGTTTCGCCCGATATGGCACGAGATTTCAATCCGTGATGGAGGCTAGGGTTTCTTAGAGAAACTAGCTCTAATACCATCAATATTTTTGAGAAAGAATAATCTCATTTCTCATTACTTCAATTGGAGAATAATACATCCTAATATATTCATGATTTTCATGGTTGAACATAGTAACAAATTCCTAAAAACAAGGAAATAATTATCATTCTAAACTTAAGATATCCCATATAGGAAAAACCAAATTATAAGAAAATCTAAATTTAGGAAGATCCAGAGTTAATTATAAATAGGTTAACTTTGAGGGAAATTCAATAATTTTTGTAATTAATATTCCGCCGCATACTAATGTGATTGTAGATAATAAAGAAGTGAATATAAGCAATTAGCTATATATCCACCCCAGTAGCCTCACCAATTCAACAAAGTTGACTAGGCAATCGAATGATGTAAGTTTAACCGAACCATTGACGTAGTAAACATGCTTCTTTGCAAGATAGCTCAATATTTATGTCATATAGGTGAACCAAAATATATAAGTCAATGATCTCCTAACTGTGTTAGTGAATATTGTTCAGCAGCAGAAAACCAAACGATAGGAAATGAACGGAAAAAAACGCCAAATAAGCTTTACACACACATGAGAAAAATGTGAACTATGTCAACAATTTATTGCTAACATCAAACAAGAATAGATTTTGGCTAGAAGCATACGGGATAATAATTTCCAGCGACAGGTTGGTTGACTTGAAGGTTCCAGTCTGATCTATGATCACGGATCTACAACAACAATAATGACAATATAAGTAGATAAGAAAGTTCTGAAAGTCTCAACTATTTGTGGTTAGTTGAATCTTCAAAAGCAATGAAACTATTTAACTTTCATCTAAAATATATAAATGTAAACCACACAAAAAATTTCTTTCAGAAATAAGTAAAGATGACATCATAAAAGCACATTGCTAAACTTATTATCCCACCAACTACCAAGAATCTTCACAAACTATTTTCCAAGCAAAATCTACACATTTGAGGATGTAAGAAAAGCATTTGGCAATGAGAAACTGAAGTACAAAATCTTTAAAAACAATACGATTATTAAGAGTCACAATGTCCATGGTCTTCTGTTCCACTTCGGATATGGCAAGGGGCATGAGCTTCTTAATGGTAGAGTTAGCAAAGTTGGGTGCGGTGCAGTTATCGAGGTTGCATTAATATATTAAACTCTCAGCCCACCCTAAAGGGATTAAAGAAAATTCTGACCTTACTAGGAAGCACACTGCAAACCAAGTTGTCTGAATCTAATGGTACTAAAGAAAGGACAATAACATTCATATATAGGACTCCGGCATAATATCTAACAATTCAATACCCCGTGGGGGAGGTTGTAATGTTTAGAGAGAGAAACTCTCCCTTCTCTCTAGGGAGAAGGCGGCAAACCATCCTGGAGATCTTGACAGTGAAAGTGCTCGTATCCTTTCGGTTCTAAGAGGGTGGGATCGTGATTAGCTTCCTTGTGTGGCGCCTTGGGGGTGCTCTCTGGCAGTCCTTCTCTAGGTGAGATTTTCCCACGTAGGGAAGGAGGTATCCCTTAGAAGTTTGGGTATTTTACAAGCAATGGTTTCTCGGAATTGGTTCTTCGAAGTTGTGGAAACATCTAGGAAGGCTGGGCAGGATCCTTCTGGGCAGTGACTAGGGAGAATCAAGCTCTCAGACGCCGGCAACAACTCCTGCTGGTGCTGGATTGAGGAAGAGGGCTGACGTGAAGGGTAGGTGATGTGGAAGAAGAGGCTGGCGTGTCTTGTGTAACCCAATCAGTGGCTACACAGTGGATCCTTGTGGCTGGATTTCGCACAAGGAAAATCCTCGTCAGCAGCATTATTTGGAAGGCTAGCGATTTCTCTCCTTTTATTTCTGGATTTGGGAGGCAGATCTTGATTATCTTTGGAAACAACTAATTCTATCCAATAAAGGCCATCTGATCCAAATTTCTTTTTGATAAAGATAAATTATATTTATTCCTTCAAGGTCTTACATGCGGACTACTCAAAAATCGGAATACATGTTTGCACTTTCGTAAACAACCTCTCAATGTTAAGCACACCACCTTCATATTGACATCTATTTTGGATTTGCCAAATCAAATAAAGCATACAAGAGATACCAAGATGTCAAGCTTTGTTGAGCCGGCTATCCCTATGGTGCTGTCGTCCCAAGCTGTCCAACATCTCTGACACTATGCCAAATGAGCTGCTGATGTGTAGCCACGTTCGTGCCTTGTCCCATAGAGGTTTAACTACAGAGCAATCAAAGGCCATCTGATCCAATCTTGATTCTCCTTCACTTGGATGACAAGTTTAAGATTATTAGGTAATTCCATCCAGATTTGGAAAGGTGCTGAATTGGTCACGACATTCCAAAGCTACCAGCTTGCCAAATCTGATGCGAGGCAAGGGGCAACGGACAACGGGCAGCAGGGAGCCATGCTTTGGTGGCTCCTCTGTCGAAGAGAGTAACCATTCCTATTCCTCAACCTACTGCACAGGCTGATATTGAATTGGGCCAGGTTGATAGGTCACAACCACAAGAGAAAACGGCACCGGAAGTGTTACAAACAAGAGCGACATCAACTGAATCTCTGGGAGAGGATGGGGACCTAAGGGGCCAAGAAGATGGGCTGATCTTTTCTCCTCAAATCGGTTATTTGCCCAAGAGAATGCCCTCCGGTACATGTTGTCTGAAAATAATGAACGAGTGACGCTGGAGGATGAGGATGTTGACATAATCAAGACGGTGATGGGAGATTGTTTGGTAGGGAGGTTCGTCGGTCATTTTCTGGGTTGACCCGCGATCAAAGCAATGACAAAGCATTGGAACGTAAAATATGACATAAATGTCCACAAAACTGTGGCTTATCTTCAAATTTCAATCTACGGAGGGCTGTGATAGAGTCATGCGTGGGGGACTTTATATTGCATTCGGTTGTCCTTTGTACCTAAAACCGCTTCCGATGGAGTTCTTCTTCCAGCGAGAAGGACTCCAGAAATTATCTGTGTGGGTACAAATATTGAATCTACCACTCGAATGTTGGACCATTCGTGCCCTAAGCAAGTTGGCTTCAAAGATTGGCCGACCATTATTCACTGATCAAATGATGCGATAACGTAATCGAATCAACTATGTGCGGGTGCTAGTGGACGTTGACATCACAAAGGAACCACCGGATACAATCCTTATGATCCTCCCCAGAGGCATGGAGGTAGATCTCCCCCTTTTATTTGAATCCAAATTCAAATTTTGTTTAAATTGTCATCACATGGACACTAACCTAATCAATGCGGAGTTGGGGCTGAAACCCAATTGGCCTCACATGTCTCTATGGAAATAATTCAAGGGGATTGTGCTAACAAATGAGCAATATCCACACTCGACGGAAGGTCTGAGTAGACAAGCACTGGTACAAGGATATAATGCATCTATTCTAGATCTTGCCAAACAATCTGGGTCTCAACCGGGAAAGGAGCCTGCTATCCATCATCAGGAACCGAATACATTGGTAGGCAAGAAGAGTATTGTACAGAGGGATGATGACCTGATGTGCCCTGAGATAGTTGAGAGTGTAATGGTGTTAGCCGCTATAAAAATTCAATGAACGCTCATCATCCAGTTTCGGCAGTACCAAAACCAGTTCCGGCAGAACCAAAATCGGTGAGTAAAGATAATGAACAACCAGCTGTGGGGATAGGCGTGGGAGTTGCTTCTCATCAAGTTTTACAGAAGGGTAAGGAGGCTCTCATAGTGAGTAATGATCCACCTTTGCAAGGGGATAACGAGAAGTGGGAGGTCCAGCCTCGGAGGAGAGTCTCTAGAAGACAAAACCAGATTCCTATGGTGCAACAAAACAGGCTGCTGGAAAATGTTACTGCCCTCCCTGTTCCGGAGGGGTCTCAAAATGCATATCTTCCAGTTACTCGCAGCAAAGGAAAGGCCCTAGCGACAGTGGTTGAAGTAAGGAAGGAAGAGAGGCCGAGGGCCGTGGCTGGCTCATCGTGTCGGGCAGAGACACAGCGGGGAACAGAACAAACTGCAGCAGGCAGTTCAAATATAAAGCTGCAACATCCACATACCTCTGGATGGCAAAAGTCGTATCAGACCACATGAAGATCGGCTCTTGGGACATTCGAGGCCTTAACAAAGGCTTGAAGCAAAAGGGGGTGGAGTCACTCTTTCGCAATGCGAAGTTATGCGTATTGGGTGTGTTGGAGACAAAACTATTGGATGAGGGATATCAAAAGCTGAAGTCACATCGGTTTCAACATCTACAAGTGAAACAACAAGAAAACCAAGGGAGTAGGGGTCGAATACTACTGATTTGGGATGACCGGGTTGATTTAAAGGAGATGGAGTGGCATGAGCAATTCGTTCACTGTCAGGTCCATTGCAGGACGTCTCGTATGCTCGTTGCGGTCATGTTTGTTGATGGCCAAATTACCATGGTAGGGAGGAAAGTGTTGTGGGAAAGGCTTCAACAGATTTCTGTAGATATGGGGATGCCATGGCTGGTCCTTGGGGATTTCAATTTTTACTTAATGGCTGAGGGCAAGTGTGGAGGGTTACCAGTCACTCAGAATTGCATAGCAGATTTTCAAAATTGTGTGCCTTGCCGGATTGGAGGATCTATCATATACCGGCTGCAGATACACATGGACAAACGGTAATATATGTAGCAAACTAGACTGAGTGCTTATTAATAGAGAATGGTTAGAGGCCAAGTTACAAAGCTTTGCGGAATTCACACCTCATGGATGTTTATCAGATCACTAAGCGTGTTTGGTCTCGATCTTGGGTGGAGTTCACATTCTGAAGCCATTTAAATTCTTCAATAAGTGGACCCAACATGACTTGTTCTCGCAACTAGTAGAGACGAAATGGGTGGAATACAAGCCAAGTAACAAACAATATGGGCTCTCACATATCTTAAAGACACTAAAACTGGATCTGAAAAGGCTAAACGCCGAGTATTATCAGCATATATCCGTCCAAACTGCTGCTGCCTGGGCGCACCTAGAGGAGGCGCAAGGTGATGGTCTATTGCATGGTCATATGGCAGAGGATTACAAGGAGTTACGGCAAACTGCAGCTCATCTAAGTGTCGCAGAGCACTCTTTCTCCATGCAACTTGCAAAGATTGGCTACTTAAGCAAGTGGACCGGAACACTACCTTTTTTCATGCTCTGGTAAAGCGTAATAATAAGCATAATGAGATCATTGCAGTCGAGAAGTCGGATGGTAATCTTATAGAATCATTTGGGGAGGTGGTCAAGGTCTTCACGGAACACTTCCACCGCCATCTCGGGGAGATGGTAGACCGCACGGCAGATTTTCCCCACTCTTGCATGACATTCGGCCAACATGTCCTAATGGACCAGCATGGTGCTTTGGAGCGACTTCCTACAACAGAGGAGATAAAGCGGGCGCTATTTGACATTGGAGATCAAAGGGCTCCAAGCTCGGATGCGTATAACTCTAAATTCTTCAAGCACTCTTGGGACATTGTGACTTCACTACTGCGGTTTTGAAGCTTTTCACTAGTGGAAGATTACTACAAAGATGGAATCACACTTTTATTGCGTTGGTCCCGAAATCAGCCATGCTAGTAAGGTGACAGATTATAGACCGATCTCCTGTTGTACGGTATTCTATAAGGTCATCTCTAAGGTATTGGCTTCGAGATTATCTGAGGTAGTAGGAGGGGTACTTCATCAATCTCAGGCAGCTTTTGTTCAGGGACATCTCATTACAGACAATATTCATCTGGTACAGGAGCTCTTCCGGAGATGTCACATGAAGCACATCTCCCCTAGATGCATTATGAAGGTTGACATATCCCCCTTCTTATGCGGGAAAGGCGCAACTCATCACCTCAGTACTACAGGGAGTGAAGTGCTTTTGGCTTTCTATACAACCTATCCCCTTGGTATTATTAATCGCATTTATAGCATCTGTTATGTGGATGTCCAAACACCCACCGGTTTCTTGGTCGGATATGTGCAAGCCCAAAAAGGAGGGTTGGGATTCCGCGACTTGAAAGTTTGGAATCTTGCCTTACCGGCTAAGGTACTTTGGGGGAAACAAGCAAAGGAGGATGCACTTTTGGATCAAGTGGTACATCATACCTATTTGAGGCGGGCGGACGTATGGACTTGGGAGGCGGTGCATTAGGATTCTCCACTGATCAAGTGGTTGTTGCAGATCCGTGACCTTATCCTTATGGCTACTGAGTCGTCGGCAAGAGCTATGCAAAGATTGGCAAATTGGTTTGAGCAGGATGGAGGTGTGGCTAGGGCTTATGACTTCTTTAGGTGTCCCAGTCCTAAGAAGCCTTGGGTGCGGACAGTGTGGAAGCCCTACATCTAGCCTAGCCATGTAGTTACACTTTGGATGCTGGCTCAGCGCCGACTTCCCACTAGAGACAAACTGGACTATTTGGAGGATCGATGTAGGATGGAGGTGCGGCCCGGGCTTATGACTTCTTTAGGCGTCCTAGTCCTAAGAAGTCCAGGGTGCACACAATGTGGAATCCCTACATCCAGCCTAACCATGCAGTTACACTTTGGATGCTAGCTCAGAGGCGACTTCCCACCAGAGGACTATTTGGAGTATCAGTGTTGTGCCTTTTGTAGGCAGGAGATGGAGACATAGGATCACTTGTTCTTTAGGTGCCCTCCTGTAGCAGTCTTATGTCGAAGGATAAGAGAGTGACTACAGATGGAGTAGGAGATACCTACCTACCGGCGAATGCTACGAGTTTTGGGGCATTTCTTCAAAGGTGGCCGTCTCTTGACTAAAGCCAGACACCTTGCGATGTCGGCTATGATGATACACTTTGTATGAAGAGCTAGGAATAGTTATATCTTTAATGAGTGGCAGTTGAAGAGTGAGAAGATTTTTCACAATGTACAAATTCATGTTTATCAATCATTGGGAGTGTTTTCTGATCCAACATTACGTCAAACATGAGACGTTACTGATTTTCGGATATTGTACTCTGGATTTGTTTTTGATATATATATTTTACTTATCCAAAAAAAAAAACAATTCAATACCCTATGTGACTAAATCCATCTATCTCTTCAAATTTTCAGACTGTAACTTACTCTAAATATTTAGTTAATTAACGCTGTTGATTGTTGCTGTGGAATCTGTAAACTACAACAAATAATAAAGGGTACTCTATTAACAGCACAGGAATTTTATGGAATCATTTTACAAAATCCACATTCTTTATTTGGAAAACTATTGCCTCAAATTTAAATAGGTCATGTTTGTGGAAACTACATATATTGATTATGTATATATCTTTTGCAAACACCTTCTGGAAATCAAAATGGCAAGATTAACATTCAATGTTCATGGAGATGGAAGAAGCTTACTCTTTTGATAAAATCACGTCCATTTGAATCACTGTAGAATGTTTTCCTGGTGTCCATAGTTGTTGTAAACTGAGTTACTACTTCTTTACCAACACCATCATTAGTTGGTATGGGACCAATCTATATCCATCAATATATTCCAATGAATAAAATTGACGATGCATTCATTAGAATAGAGAAGATATTTATAAGATGATAAGAAAGGGGATACTAACGATGAACTCGACTTCCACATGTTCATTAGTCTTGTATAGTCTTGTGATCTGCATATTTAAAATTCTAACTTGTAAAAACATGAAATAAAATATAACCGATGTTCAAGAAGAAGAAGCATCCTATCAGGTTGATATGACCTTATACACTTGATCCTTGTGAAGCATGAATGAATGGACATGAAATAAAATATAATTGATGTACAAGATGAAGAAGCATCCTATCAGGTTGACATGACCTTATACACTTGATCCTTGCAAAGCATGAATGAATGGACAAGGCGCAAAATTATTGCTTCTTGAACATTACTAATAATGGCAGTTGTCCATTGCATTATTTGATAAATTGTTCAATGAGGATCATGAATTTGTTTAAGTCTTACATTCAAATTCATATTAGAACTCAGAAAGAGAACCATATTGACCATGCAAACAAATTAACTTGAACATGTGTACATGTGGAAAAATATCTACCATGGCAAATTGGTTTATGGAACCAAAAGAAACCTGACACAAACAGATGACACACTGAACATTGATAGGCTCATCTTTACATTATCTTACACAAAATAAAAAATCAAAATAAGGTGTTAGTTAACTGAAAAATAAATAAGTTATTCTTTTTAATAGGTATGTTTTCAATTACTCTACTTTCATATCCAACTGTATGAAATTGTAGACCTGACTTTTATACTAAAAACAAATAAGATGAAAGAACTAGAGAAACAAATCAACAAACTAGGCTGAGGAAAAATAAATCCATAATCAAAGAAATTCATACAACAACAATAACAACCGAGCATTATCCCACTAGATAGGATCAGTTACATGGATCCTCCTACACTATTAGATTATATCTCTTACTATATCATCATATATATTTAAATAAATTTTATCATGTTTTATCGTTGTTAAAAGTCTTCTTTGATTTTCCTCATTTAATCTAAGTATTTGTTATAGTCTCATATCGTTTGACTGGAGCAATTATTGGTCACCGAAATATATGTTCAAATCATCTTAAATGCATCTCTCACAGTTACCCTCAATAGGGTGCAACCTGACTCTCTCTAATGTTCTCGTTTCTTATATGTCCACATC
This sequence comes from Hedychium gardnerianum, assembly GCA_038050645.1. Taxonomy (NCBI): domain Eukaryota; kingdom Viridiplantae; phylum Streptophyta; class Magnoliopsida; order Zingiberales; family Zingiberaceae; genus Hedychium; species Hedychium gardnerianum. Next base: position 2,764,431 of record JBBUKS010000104.1, on the reverse strand, counting down.
CACCTTAATATCATCTCTACGACTCTCATCTTCTGTTCGTGTCCTCACTTCATAGCCCAACATTCAACTCCAGAAAACATAGCAGGTCAAACCAATATTTTATAAAACTTCTCTTAAAGGTTTAGAGGTATTTTATGATCACAAAAAACGTTTGACGCCCTCCTCTATTTCAATCATCCTACTTATATCCTATGTACAATATTTTTATCAACCTTCTATCCTTTTACAAAAATATCCTAGATACTTAAAACTTTCAATGACAAGTAATTTCACTAAGTGGGGTTAGTTATAGAAGACAAAGCCAAGTGGCAGGCCCTTGACGACAACCGACTCCCTCGGTATGATCTATCGAAAACACGCATCATCCTCCTATATGTGGACATCTCCTGTCACATATGTAGTCAATCTGATCCTCCTCCAAAGCTCTACAATAGGGAGGCATTCAAAGAACATATGCTCCTGTGACTCTAGCATTTGATGGCAGAAGGTGCACTGTCGATCCTCCAAGTACTCCTGCCTATCTCTAGTGGGAAGACGTCATTGCGCCAACATCCAGAATGTGACTACATGACTCGGCTGAACATTAGTCTTCCACACTATCCGGGCCCATGGTTTCTTGGGACTAGGGTGTCTAAAGAAATTATAAGCTCGGGTCACACCATCATCCCGAGAAAACCAGTCCGCCAACATCTGTCTAGCAGCCTTTGGTGCCCCAGCCGTCGAAAGGAGAAGATCTCGTATCCGGAGCAATCGCTTGATCAGCGGGGAGTCCATGTGAGCAACCTCCCAGACCAAACATCAATACGCCTCAGGTAAGTGTGATGCACCCACTTTATCCAAAGAGCATCCTCCTTGGCCTGTACCCGCCATAATACCGTAGGTAGGAGGGCTATGTTCCAAGCACACAGATCACAATCTGCACATCAGCCCAGGAGATCGGGGAGTGCTTGGACGTCCACATGAAAGACCTACATATACTGTAGATACGATCAATAATACCTATGGGAAGTGGTAAAATAGATAACGAGAAGCATTCCACTCCTTGTAACACAGAGGTAATATTTTGTGCCTTGCCCGCATAAGATAGAGTTTTCCGAGGCCAAGCATCAATCCATCTACATAGCGAATACAATAGGGGGTTGTCATCTGAAATCTGAAGTCTCACTGCAACCAGAGGAATCCCAAGATACCTAAATGACATGGACCTCCTAAAAGCCTGTAATAGTGAGCAACCCCATACATGTCGTATCATCAACCCCTGCCAGGTAGATACATGACTTCTGTCTATTTATCGACCTGATGCCACACCAAACTCCCGTAAAGATGTAGTCAATACATCCACTGAATCTGCATTACCTCTGCTGAAAAGAAGTATATTATCTGCGTAGGCCAAGTGAGATAATCTGAGGTGCTATTTCAAAGATACAACAGGAAGTGGATTTATCCGAGGTGCATTATGAAGATTGATCTTCAGAAGGCTTTTGACTTTGAACATTGGGATTTCTTACGTGAGGCCCTTATTGGACTACACTTCTCCAAAAAATTTATTGCATGGATTATGGAGTGTGTGACTACCACATCCTTCTCGATAGCCATTAATGGGGGACATTTGGCCTGTTACAAGGAGCTAGAGGCCTGAGACAGGGTGACCCTTTGTCACCATATCTTTTTGGCATTTGTGCGGAAATATTTGGGAGATAGCTACAACAGCGCACAGGCGGTCCTGATTTCGTTTCCACCCTTGGTGTGCTCACCTCTGACTAGCTCATTTGGCCTACACAAATGATTTACCTCTTTTCAGCAGAAGGGATGCATATTCGGTTGGTACACTGACTACTTCCTTATAGGAGTTTAGTGGGGCATCAGGTCTTCAAGTCAATAGGCTAAAGTCATGTATTTACCTAGTTGGGGTTGATGGCATGACGCGTATGCAACTGCTTACCATTACGGGCTTTCAGGAGTGTTCCATATCATTTAAATATCTCAGGATTCCACTAGCTGCATAGCGGCTTCGGATTTCTAATTACAGCCCTCTACTTGATTCGTTAGTCAAATAGATAAATGCTTGGCCCGAAAAACACTATCTTATGCGGGCAAGGCACAACTCATTACCTTTGTGCTTCAAGTAGTGTTGTGCATGGATTGAAATCTCGTGTCGAACCGATCGAAACGGGCGAAAATTTCATTCCGGCCCCCGACCGGCACGACTCGGCACCAACCTAGCGTCAGTCGCAAAGGCGTCAGCCGACCCCTACGACCGCACCAGAGGGGTCGCGCAACCCCAACGGCCGCTCCGGAGGGGTCGTGCCACTCCAGCGACCGTGTCGGAGGGGTTGCGCAACCCCGTGACTACGCCGGAGTGGTCGCATAACCCCGCGGTCACGCCAGAGGGGTTACACGACCCCGCGGCTGTGCCGGAGGGGTCGTGCAACCCCGCGACTGGCCGCACCGAATAGGTCGCTCGACCCCCAAGACTGCGCCGGACCGGCCACGCTGGAGGGGTCGCGCGACCCCAGCGGCCTCACCAGAAGGGTCACGCGGAGTTGCCAGGGGCATTGTCGAGTCTTTTTAATTAAAATGGAACGTTATTTTGATTACTTCAATCAACTCCTAGCTATGATAGGGATATTCCAAACAGGCTTAATTGAACCCCTAATGAAATTATCTAATTATTTTATTTATTTTAATTCTTAAAATATATAATAAAAAATTTATTTATTTATTTATTTATCTCTTAACTATGTTATTATTTTTTAATAAATCCAATTAACCCCTAACATAAATAAATAATAAAACATATTTTTTAAAATTCTTATCAAATTATCCCATTAAAATATATAAAAAATTTATTTAAAATTTTAATAAAATTTTATATATTCCTAAAACCTTCCGAAAGGGCCGCAACGACCTCCGTGGCTCTCCGCAACCGAGATTTTTTTTAATTTTTTTAATATAGTTAATTTTTTATTTTTTAAATATATATTTTTTTATAAATAAACTATTATTAATAATAATTATAAAATATTAAATATTATTTCAAAAATTTTAAATAATTTTAAATTTTCATAAATATTTTATAAAATAATTTTAAGTTTTTAAAATAATTTAAAAATTAAATATAAATTTAAAATAATCTAAAATTTTAAAAAATATATAATTCTTAAACATTTCAAATAAGTTTTTAAAATTAAAAATTTACAAAAACATTAAAAAAATAAATTAAGATTTTCAAATAATTTTATGATTATTTTTAGCCTTTCAAATAATTTTATAATTTTAAATTTAATTTCGAATTTTAAGAATTATATATTTTTTAAAATAATTTTTATAAAAATTTAATAAGTATTATCTTATGAGAAAATATTGAAATATAAATTCAACATCTAATATAAAGCATATTTAATACAACAACAACCAAGCCTTATCCCCCATTATTAATAAAGCATATTTAATAATCAAATATTAATAACATTATGGAAGATTGATTTGCTCGGGACAATGGAGTGGCTCGGGCTTATGATTTCTTTAGGTACCCTAGTCCTAAGAAACCATAGGTCCGAACAGTGTTGAAAGTATATACTCAGTCGAGCCATGCAATTACATTCTGGATGGTGGTGCAACGACGTCTTCCCACTAGAGACAAACAAGAGTATTTGGAAGATCGACAATGCACCTTGTTAGATGTTAGAGTCAAAGGAGCATCTTTTCTTTGGGTGCCCCCCCCCCTATTGCGGAGCTTTGGAGGAGGATCAAAGACGGCTTCTTATGCGACAGGAGATGTCTACATATAAGCGGATGATACAAGTCTTTGGGAGATACTATCAAGGGAGTAGGACGATGACAAAGGTTTGTCACCTGGCCTTGTCTTCCATATTCACTATGTTTGGCGAGCGAGAAATAGTAGTTTCTTTGGAGAGGGGCAATTAGATATTGAGAAGATCTTCAGTAGTGTGCAGACTCATGTATACCGATCACTGAGAGTATACTCTATTTTGATGTTGTGTCAAACATAAGTAGCGACCAAAGGCTGTGGGACGGTTGATGTTGGTGATTAGGCTTGCCTAATCCTTATTGTACCTCTTTTTTATTTGAATTTAATATATTTTTATTTATGAAAAAAAATGAATATTGAATTTCATTTTTGATCTTGTTCCCATGTTTGGGATGTAAAATACTAGTCACAATTATCACTCTTGAAATGTTTATGGTGCAATCTTTTTGTTGAATGACAAAAGGGAGAGGAATTTGAAATTTGGCTAAGTTTGGTTATTCTTCACCAAGGTTTACAATTTCAAACCATGCCAAATTTTTCGTTTATGAGTGATACCATATTGTGTCGTGCCAAACATATTTTGATATGTTTTAAAATATTAAATATATTAATTAAAAAATATTTGTATTAATATTGGATTGCTATAAATGCTAACTACTAGTTAGATTTGATATTATTTTGTGAAATATTTGATGTTCATTGAGTAAAAGTAGATTTAGTATTAACTAAAGTTCACCAAGCAAACATAGCACGATCAGGTAGGCTTAAATTAGGCTTGAATTGTATTGAATTTGATCAAATTATAATTAAACTAAATTTATATAAAATAATTTATTTTATTAGTAGTATTTTTATAAGGTTAAAAATTATATTATATCATTCATTCTTAAAGAGACTTTTTTTCTCTCTATTTACCTCATAGACATGAATTAACTATATACGAATAGAGAAGAAAAAAAAATATTTTCTCTCATACACAAATAGAAGAAAAATTAAGAGAGGGAAAGGAATTATTTATGAAAAAAATAAAAAATATAAAATGGAAATAGGAGAAAAAACGAAGGAAAAAAGGGTGATCGCCAATATCATTGACTTGGCCGTCGTGACCTAGCGAAGGTTGTCGTGGAGCCGCCGCGGCTGGTGTTAAGTCACAAAGGCCTTTGCGACCTCGTGGAGGACGGCCTTGCGACTCTAAGCCGGTAGACAAAATAGTAAATTCCACCTGTGTCAACCAATATGGCTTGGCATTTTATACCGTGTTCTTCACAAATCTAATTTGAAACTTATTCTCATTTATGCTTTATTGGTATGTACCAAAATTAAACATATTGTCAACCATCATCAAAAAGGGGATATTATTTAGTGCAATTGGCCCATTAAGATTGGCTTCAATCATGGTTTTAATGGATTAGAAAAAGAGTTTAAATTAAGATCATTACTTTATCTTATTTGACATGTGTCATGTAGCCATGACAATTAATAGCTTGGGGGCTCAAGGTTCGTAGAATTCAAATAAAGATGGCATGGTCATCCAAGGGACTACAAGATGAGTAACATCATAGCGTTGTTAAGACGAGGAGGTGGAATACGTGAAGGATAGCACGTGGAGCGAGCCAAAGGCTCGATGCATCCGAGAGACAAATAGCTTCACAGGAGAAGGTCTCAAGGCATAGTAAAACTCCATGGGAGTTTGAGTGACCTATACTCATTGGGCAAGGGTGTTGGTCTTACCGCGTTCGAAATAAATGTGTTAAACACAACAGAATTTTTTTTTAAGAAAATAATTAAACTAATTGATTAAATAATTTAATTAATCTTTAGGTTATTTAAACAATTTAAATAACTAACAACATAATTTAGGATCGTCAAGTTGATTAATAGAAATTCATAACTCCTAATTAATCAAACTCCATGATCCCCTCTCCACCTTTGATAATCCAGATTAGATGCTTTTAATATAATTAAATGTTAATTATTTATGTTTACTCTTCACTGCGTTATGTCTACTCTTCACTGCATTCTAAACTCAAATCTTAGCGGGCAACATAACACAGTTATTCCAGTGTTTAAGCAACACTTGATTAATTATCAATTTATTAATCTCGTAGTTAGACTGAACTCTTACATTCACAAATAATTTTACTCAAAGATACTAAGTAGCCTATTTATATAATTATTACATGAAAATTCAATGCTCCATACATAGTTCACAATCAAAGCTAGGTGTTACTCTTGTTAAAACCTCTTCGATCATATCTTTGATTTCTCAAGCACCGTTGATTCACTAGCGAACAATTAATTCATGATCTGATTAAGAATTAGAGTGCTCAAACTATTCGGTGTCGAAACCAACACTCTAAGGAAACCGATTACCCTTCATTGCGAAAGTTATGGATTCCATATCTATAATATATATTCCTCGCGCAAATGTCTCACTAGATCTCGAAAATGCTAGCCATGAGCCCACATAGATGTGAGCAAGGTCCGACAAGTCAAAAGACTCGTTGATCTACGAGTAGAGTTTATTATTACTCAAGATTAAGATCGATTCTCATATGATCATCTAGTGATGTTGATTTGAGTCTTCATAACGGTACTTAAACAAAGTCTCTAGAACAACATGATCTGGTCCTATATAATCTTATTATACGCAACACCCCTAACTTAAAGTCCAACACATGATCACCTGATAAGGTAATTGCATTCTCAATGCTTATGGGCCGTTTGTGATTACCCGATCAAAAACTCTTACTTTCATATAATCCCAGATGGTTTAGTATTCTGAAATGTATAATTTTAATCCTCTTGTACATAACCATTTATGTACTAGAATTATAATACCATCAGAGTATTCACATTTCAATAAATATTCAATTTTCACATCATTAATATAAAATAATTTTATATCAATATAAATTCTTTGTGAAATATGTAAAACATTCAAAATTCAAATGTCTATTTCTTTTATTAATTCAAAAAAAAAAACATTACAAAAATTGCTTTATAGGGCACTACATCTAATAGAGGGTACAACTCAACCTAGATCGCCTCTTTGGGGTTTTGGGTTTGGATTTGTAACTAATAGCTGAATCAACTAGGAAGTTGACTCAAATTGTTGAACAACAAACGAAATGATATGATTCAGAAGAACAGTCGGCTAATCAATTCATATGCCTATATAAGTCAACTACTGCTACAAAGACCGATTCAAACGGAGGCGTCAATAGAAGGTGATAGAGACAACATAGAACTATGGTCTTGACAACATGCAAACTCATTTGGGTTGGGTTAAAGTATGTAATGACTGATCTAGTATATACCCTTGTAGAGTTGACAAAATTTTATGGTGACAATCAAATGTAGTCTCAAACTCTATGATTCATTAGAAAATAAAGCATATTGAGACTGAATGTCACTTCACCAGAAAGAAAAATTAATATAATGAGATCAAGTCATTTATTAGTTCTAACAATTAGTTAACAAATTAGTTTAACAGATTTGCTAAGCAAATCATTAAGATGACCTATAACTGAATATATTTGGACAAGTTAAATTTTCTATAATATCCGAACCCGCTTGAGGGAGAGAGTTATGGGCAAAGGACCTATATATAAACGATAAAAGGTCAACTAGTAATATTCCTTATTTGTTATAATTTTATATAAAGATAAAGCATGCTACTTAGGGATTTCATGAGGAATAATTGCCCTAATCATGATAACTCAAGACGTATCATTTAACTTCAAAAAGAGTAATCAAAGTTAAGTTTTCCTGACCATCAACAACTAAGGTAATAAGACAATCAGTTGTGAAAATAATAAGAATATAAATTACTACCCCACGAAATGAAACCAACTATACACAAATATTAGAGAATCGATGCAACATTAAGTGAGACTACGAGTAATTAAGGAATATCATCACCTGTTGTATCCATGAATTTATCTGTTGATGTACTTCATGTAGCAACGGCCCTTCTAAGATTGTCAAAGGAACCTAAAGAATCATTATTAACTAATAAACCAGATTTTAAAATATATAAATATATATTGAAAAGGGAGCATGAGGTCAATCCATACTCAAAAAATAAATAATTAAAATTTACATGCTACAAATAAATAAAAAATCTACCAATAATGACAAAAGGCAATGTCATATGCTACAAAATGTATTATAAGTTTCCCTCTAAATGCAATATATTAAATTAATTAATCTAAGTAATCAAGACAAAATAACATCTATTACTATATTTTAATTAGTAAACCTAGAAATATATAATTCCACATAAATTTTATCATATCATAAAGCACATTTCATATATCATCAAGTGATCAACATATTACATTGCAAGAATAAAAGAAAATTTTGCATATTACTCTAACCAATCCATAAAGTATGCTACTGATTTATTTAAAACATAGACACAACTTGAACATTAAAAACTAGAATTTTCTTTTCCTTGCACCATCCTCACAACCATAAAGGAGTCATTATGGTCCCTTATTACATAAGCCCGTAAGCCTATATGATTGTGGTTTATGTAGATATCTTTTGAAACATAAAACAACGCTGAAGGGGAATAAAATAATTAATACAACGGGATAATAATCATAATACGACAGAAAAGACATTATAGGTAAAGAAAATGTTTTACCTTATCCGATTCTATAGGAAATTTACCACTTGGCCGAAATACATATGCACCAGAGGCCTAGATCAATGAAGAAAACTGTATGGTTAGGTTAGCTGACATGTCCACGTGTCACAGGAAAATATATCATTAGAAATTTAATCATTCAAATACCTGAGGATCAATATCACTTCCATTATTTCCAACATAATAACTGTATGTCTGTTCTATAGAAGTTTTGACCTTAAAAAGTAGCATATGGACTCATAAGTATGCATGTTTAATCATAGCATTACAATTTAAACCCACACAAAGATGAAGATAAAAAATTGAATATGGAGAAGAAAATTTTCAAAATGAGGGTAACATTATTATACCAAACTTCTTTTGTTGAAATAGAAACTTAATTTTCCATCATGATTAAACTGAAGCTTTAGATTTCCTTGCTCAACCTCCTTTGTGGAATTTTTCATACCTTGCGATGAGTCAACTATTGACATAAAAGCATGGGTACCTGATGTAAGACAAGTAATTTACACCTTATTCAACAAGTTATTTTAGACACAATGAACAACAGAAAATCAATATCCAAGTAATAAAAAGAAATAACCTCTTGTTTCCACACTTCTAATGAAATATGTTGAGAAGCCAAGAGATTCTACTGTTACTGGGAAAGCAAGCCAATATTTAGGTGTTACACTAGGCGAGCTGCCTATGTATGCCTGCACATAGGTTTTCCGTAAAGACAAGGAAGCACTGTTTATAGGTAAAAGCTGAGACTTGATTATCTTTCCTTCATGATCTGTGACAAGAATAGCATCACTGATAACCTGAAATATTTAACAAATATATAATCATCAATAATTCCATTAATTCAGGACATAAGACTAAATCTACAAAATCCAGAAAGTACTTTAGCTCATTTAAGCCACTACATGGAATTATCCTACAAATGTTGGATCGTTGGATGTGATTAGAGGAGAACTCACTTTTTTTTCGCATTCATCTCTACAATCAAGTTAGTACATAGCAAAAAAATAAAACAATCAAAGCATAAAACACAAACACAAACACACAACAATACAAGCCAATTTTACGTAGTTCAGCAGCCCCCTGGCTCCTATTAAACCACCTATGATCCTTCGGTGGATCAGTCCCAAAATCCATCTTTCTCCTGGATACCTTCTAGAGACAGGAAAAACCTCTTACAACAAGAGAAATACAGAAGATGAGCAAAAATAAAATACAATACAAAAAAAAAATATTACAACAATGAAGTTTTGCTCTTTTGCTTGCTTTCTTTTCACTTGAATTGCTTCATAAGCAAGAATTGGGTGTGAAACTCCCTAAAGCTTCCTCCTTTTATAGGTTGTGCCGTTGTGGGAAACCGCCAATCAATTTGCACCCATCAATTGACTAATATCCTAGCCAACCATTGTTGTATAGTTTTTTTTATCAATGACTCTTTTCTTGCTTTTCACATGTAGCATGAGTGGACTATCAGTTGATCAGTCTGCTCAGTCTATTATTTTGCAAATAGAAAGATTTTGTTCGTTATGATTCTTGTTTAAGTCAATTACCCAATCGACTCAGCCATCAATCAATTGATACACCAATTATGGTCACTCTAATGTTGAATCATCATTGTGCCAAGAGACCACATGTCCCTGGGTCTTCTCGTCTTACCTAGTACAAATCAACTTGGACAAGCTTTCGAAACCTAGAGACCATTTCTCCGAGACTCATCATTTGCCTAGTGCTAGTCAATCCGAACTCATCAGGTATTCCACTTGCTCAGCCTCAAATCAACCTTGACCAACTAACAATTTCACTTGCCTAGAGGCTACTCCTTTGGGATTTCCTCCTTACCTTGACCTACGGAGACTTCATCACTTACCAAGTATCTAGTGCTTATTACTTCCAAGTCTTTGTTGAACTTCTCCGATTGCCAACACCTATTAGATTTTCCACTTACCGACATGTTGGACTTCCCATTTACAACTCCACGTTGGATTTCTCCAACGCCAAATGTTTGGTCAACCTCGACCCATTTGGACTTCGTTCAATATTAAGGTTTACTTGATATGTGTGGGAGTAGGGTGGTGATAAAGGCTCATCATTTCTCTTTGACATCGCTGATACATTATGTGTAGAGTTTGAAATTGTAGTTTCTTTAGTGAGGGTCAGTTAGATGTTGAGAGGATATTCAGGAGATCTTTAGGTATCTATTTAGATCTAATATTACATCAAACATGAATAGACCCTAAACCTCATTTTGTACATTTTGGATAATGATATACCACTCTTACTTATCCAAAAAAAAAAAGTAAACCTTACCTATATGACATATCTAAACAACAAATATATTGTTGCTTAAACATCAAATAACAAACCTTGGTCTATTAGGACCAAGCTAAAGCTAGGCTTCATCCCTTGCACCAACAAGAAATAGGTTACAGTTTCAACTTAATAGATTTCAAACACTACTCATACTCATGTATATAACCCAATGTAATATAGTTGGACAATATACATACAACATTATCTAGCTTAGCTTTCTCAAGTATTAAATTAAATTTGTCTGATCGCTCAATTAACTTACGATTGTTGGAATGTAGCCACGTCAACTGATCAAATTCTATCCTCTGTCGCGTTAGTTAATCGAAGTTTATCCTCTACCACGTCAATATCTGACCGAGTTTTGTGCTCATTCGAACATCCAGTCGCTCAAACCTAACTTACGATAGCCCAATTGTCCGTCCGATCGATAGAAAATCTTATCCGGTCTCCCAGAAGTCGCTTTTTCCTACACCACAAAGTTAATATGAGCAACATAGATTATATATATAAGTGAAAAAGAGAAAAAGATATGTTTTCCATTGACTTTTCTATCAAATACACCGGTATTTATATGCATAAGATACCCTATAATTATGTCTATCAATTGCTCATTACAATCAATCATAATTCCTATAATTAAGCTAATCAATCAATCACAATCCATATAATTAAGCTATCGTATTCAACCCTCCCCCTCAAGTTGGAACATATATGTCAATCATATCCAGCTTGTCACAAAGTTCGGAGAATCATTTTCTCCTAATATTTTAGTGAAGACGTTAGCAACTTGGTTGGCTAACGATGTGAATGTAGTAATTTTCTGGCTCATTACATACTCACGAATAAAGTGACAGTCAACCTCAATATGCTTAGTCCTCTCATGAAAAACTATGTTACTTGCGATGTGAATAGCCGCTTGATTATCACATTACATAGGCAATGATTCATGATAGATGCATTCTAATTCTTAAAGCAAATTCTTCAACCATAACATGTTACCGTGTAAGTCATAGCTCTGTACTCAGCTTCGGTAGTTGATCTAACAACGGTAGTTTGTTTCTTACTTCATCATGGTACTAGATTTATCCCTACATAAGTGCAATATCCAGAAGTGGACCATCTATCGGTCTTTGATCCAGCACAGTCGACATCAGAATAGATTTCGATCTTTAGGTGCTCATTTCTCTTAAATGACAACCCTTCCCCCGGAGATTTCTTGATGTACTTAAGAATCCTGATTGCAATATCCCAGTGTACTTGCTTAGGCTTATCCATAAACTGACTGACCATTCCTATTACAAAAGAGATGTCAGGTCTCGTTTCATTACTGTAAAGTAAATGAGTTTCCCAACAAGCCGTCTATATTTTGCCTTATCCTCAAAGAATTTCCCAGTATCATCCCAAGATTGATATCCATAGGAGTCCAAGCAATCCAATTTCTTTGAGTAAATCTGTGGCAAACTTCCGTTGGCATAATGAAACTCCAGACTTATTGTGAGCAATTTCAATCCCAAGAAATACTTAGGACGTCTCATATCCTTAGTAACAAAGTATTGCTACAAATACTTCTTAGTTTTGTCAATCCCACATATATCACTGTCAGATAATAGGATGTCATCAACATAAACTATAAGAATGATAATCTCATTCGTGCTATGTCGTACAAAAATAAAATGATCAGATTTACACTGCCTGAAGCCAACAACTCCGATTATATTACTAAATTTATCAAACCAAGTTGTGGGGCTTTGTTTAAGACCATAAATAGCCTTTTTAAGTCTGCAAACCATAGAAGCATTCTCCCCCTGAGCAAAATACCCTGGAGGTTGCTCCATAAAATGGTCTCGTGCAAATCGCCATAAAGGAAGACATTTTTCATATCTAGTTGAAACATTAGCCAAGATTGATTAACAGCCAAGGAGAACAAAACTCTAACAGAATTCTGACGAGTAATAGGAGAGAACGTCTCAAAATAGTCAACATTATAAGTTTGTATAAATCCTTTGGCTACCAGACTTTGTATCAATCAATAGTACCATCAACTTTATACTTCAGAGAAAACACCCAAAAGGCAGACAACAATAACAGCGGACGGTGGTGCAGGTCATGGTTTAAAATTTTGAGCCATGCCGGAGTTTCGGTCTCGGACCAATACGATTTCGGTATCGTATCGTACCGATATAGTTTCAGTGAAATTTAAATTTTTATCGTAGAATTCAAATTTCAGAAGTAGAACAAACTTTAAATGGGATGCACAATGGAAAAGCC
>JBBUKS010000104.1:2730504-2751321 GCA_038050645.1 Hedychium gardnerianum | reverse complement strand
CCGCGACCGCGGCGGACTCGTCGCGCGACACCTCTGAGGCTGGCGGCGGGGCTCGCACAATGCCTGTGAGGCCCATCGTGAGCCTCGAAACCTCGGGCGTGCTGGTGCCGGTTCGGTGTGCGAGCGAAACGGTACGTTTCACCCGTATCGGGCGGTTCGGCACGAGATTTTAGTCACTGGTAACAACTATGTCCCTTATGAAATCAAGCTTAGCTAAAGACACTTTTGAACTAGGTGATGGTTTGTCTTTGCCAGGAGATAATAAATGGGCAAACCAAGCACATTCAAATACCAAGAATTTAGGACCAAATGGAAATAGGATTGTAAAGGGGGCATGCAATGTATAAAAGAGTGTAAATTAAATTGCCATCATCCAAAATATGAGTGGGATCCCTATATGGAAGAGAAGGGTACTAGTCCCAACCTATCGTGAGTTCTACACCATTCTGTTAAGGTGTATAAGGGAAAGATAACTAACAAATAATGCTTTGCTAAGCTAAAATTTTAGGATGAGAAACATTCTTTTTATTATTCTTCTTAACACCATGTATACATCGAATCGGGTTCATTTTTTTGGTATAGATGGCAAAACAATTTTTCATTAATAAAAACCAAGTCATTCTTTAACGCTTATCAATGAGTAGCAAAGTATTCAAAACCAATTTTAGAACATACTCGACTAGAACCACTAAGTATCAATGAAGTAAAGAGATTGATGTAGAAGCATATTTAACAACAATTTTATGACATAATTTAAATGTGTTTTTGCAACTAACAAGCTTCATACTTGGGATTCACAAGATAAGATAAAGTAGACATTATATCTTCAAGATGGTTGTGAGTTTGTAGGAGGAAATTTAGAGAGTTGCTACAAAAGTAGATAGAGGTGGTGTAAATAATTGACTAAGGCCCAAGACTCATGCTTTATGTTAATCACCTTCTCTATCCATGAATGTTGAATGGAAACAAAATTACTAGTCAATGTTATAGAGCATTTTAAAGATTTAATAAGCTTACTGTCTAATAATAAATTCAAAGTGAATTAAACACAAAAAACAAAGAATAAAGGAAAGAGATAAGAATAAACAAACTAAGATTTACACAATGCCTTTTATTAAGTGAGAATAATTGACAATTTTGATAAAACAACAATAGCAAAGCTTTTATCCCATTGGTTAGCTATATGGATCCTCCTACGCTATCGGGCTCAATTCACTAGTATATCTTCATCTATATTTAAAAGAATTTTATCTTATTTTATCATTATTAACTAAGTCTTTTTTGGTCAACCTCTTCCTCGATTAATATGTGTATTTGTCATGATCTCACATCATCTAACTGAGTCATTTATCAATTGCCTAAGTACATGTCCACATCATTTTAAATGCGTCTCGCGAAGATTTCTCTTAATAGGCGCAACTTGACTTTCTCTATAATGTTCTCATTTTTTATTCTATCTATCCTCGTATGTTCATACATCCACCTTAATATCCTCATCTTTGCGACTCATTTTTTTCTTATGTGCTCGATTCAAAGCCCAACATTCAGCTCAATATAACATAGCAGGTTAACCGTCACTTTGTAAAACTTTCTTTTAAATTTTGAAGGTACCTTACGATCATAAAGAACATTTGATGCCCTCCTATATTTTAACTATTCTACTTGTATCTTACGTAAAACATTGCAATCAACCCCTTCATCCTTTTGCAAAAATGATCATAGATAGCTCTCGGTTATAGTTAACTTATCATTTCTTATCTTGACAATTGCCTTGCTACGCCTATTACTACAAACTTAAATTTCATATATTCCATTTTTACTCTGTTATGTTGAAAACGTTTTACCTCCATTATTTTCTTTCAAGCTTCGAGCTTAGTATTTACTCCTTCATGTGTCTCATTGATCAAAACAATATTATTTGCAAATAACATACAACATAGTAACGTATCTTGGATGTGTCCGATGAGTTCATCCATGATTAGTGTAAAAAATATGAATTTAGAGTTGATCCTTTGGTTAATTCGCCTAGAGTCTTTACTCTTGCCATTACATCCTCGTACATGCTTCACTAACGTCTGTCTTTCAAGAATTTTCCACATAATTTATCTTAGGATTTTGATGCAAACTTTTTCAAAGTCAATGAATACCATGTGTAAGTCTTGCTTTTTTTCTTGATACTTTTCAATTAATCTTCTGTATAATTTATATCGTCGATCTTTCGGACATAAATTTAAATTGATTTTTGGTTACTTTAGTCTCCTTCCTTGATGATTTTTCTACCACTCTTTCTCAAAGTTTCATGCTATGCCTCATTAGCTTATTGCTCTTATGATTCTCACAATTTTGTACATATCTTTTGTTTTTATACAAGGGGACTAGAGAGTACTTACCTTTGATTAGATATTTTCTTTGTTTTCAATATAAGGTTGAATAATTTTGTATGTCATTCAATACTCTGCTTCTTTAAACACTTCCGTATCTTTATTGGAATATCAATTGGTCCAAATATTTTTTCATTTTGCATTCTGTTTAATGCTTATTTTATTTTTGAAATTTAAATTCTCTGATACAAATTTAAATTTCTATACTCCTTTGACCCACTTAAATTTTTTCAGCTAAGTTGGCTACCTAAACCTTCGTAATGAATGAATGTTAAATTTATGACCTACTTAAACTTAAATTCCTTGATTGACAATTATGATATTGGCAGGTAAATTGAGTGGCATAAGATTAGAGAATGAATGAATGCTACTAGACGTGTTCAAAATCTCCCTATTCAAAGATCTTAGTAGAAGGTCTTGTGGAATATGTCATATATGCAATTAAAAGTACTTTCATAAGATAAGACAACGTCTAATTAGTGGATCCATCTGTTATAGTATGTAGTCAATGAGCATGTGTAGCACATCCAAACATGGGTAAATTTTCTACAGTGTTCATTTAGGCTTGTTTTGTCTACCAGTATGACCTCAATAGCCTTACTATAGCCTTAATGATCTCCATGACCACCTCCACTGCCACGAGTTCTGTTAGTGGTTGGTACAGGCTTTTGAATGGAGAGAGGCTACACCTATAGTTGTTTTTCACTTTCAAATAGTGTGAGGGGTTGCAGCTTGCATGCGAGGACAATTATCACATGGTCCCTCAACTTATTACTAACTCGGGAATAAGTTGATCAGTGGCATTGCTTGATAACCTGCAGAGTTTGATTGTTGCTCGATGTTTAAGCAGAACTGCCTCTCACTGCAAAGGGGGAGGAGCTTGATGCTCTCTGAAAGATGGACACTTTCATTATTGCTACTTATAAGGAAGAAAATCAACGCTGTCTGTTGGTATCCACAATGTGAGGAAGGATGAAAGTGGGTATATGCCGTATTGTCGTGATACGATTACAATTTAAATTACCAAACCCCCAAATTGATGCAGTATAGGGTAACTCGGATTGTCTCTCTCAAGGAATGTATCGGTGGATTACAATCTTAGATCAATTATTGACAAATGAGGTTCGGGTTTTTGATGTTGTAAATGGGGGTTTGTGTTGAATTTGAGTGCTAAGACTAATAAATGAAAAGCATCTTATTCTAACCTAACCTACTTGCATTCCAAATGAAGAACAGAACTTGAAGATTCAAATGAAACAAACATTGCAAAAATTAAAGAAATTAAAATGCATTAACGAAAGTAAGGAGTGTAAGAGGAATTAAACCAAACACATTGCAAGCACAAATGAAGCTAAGCACTAAAGATAACGGAGTTCTCCCTGCGATCGGGGTGGATGGTACAGAACAATGCTTGCGGATGAGAGGAAGTAGGGAAACTTCACGCCTTCTTCTCCTCTACAAGTGGATGATGCGGAATGAGCCCAGGAATCCCAAGAGCTCACTGTGGAGGCGTACACGGAGCTAGGAATTCCAAAGCTCCGGTGAAGATGGCTCGCCGACGGTGGAAATGAGGTGGCCGGAGATGGAGATGATGGAGGGAATTAAACCAAACATGATGGAGGTTGCGATGAATGATGACGTCCAATGAGGGAGGGAATCCCCTTTCCTCTTCGCAAAGTCGGATGATGGAGGTGACCGCCGGAGATGGAGATGACGGAGGGAAACCCCTTTCTTCTCTTCGATGGATGGAGATGGATCGGGCGATGGAATGGCTGGAGGAGATGACGGAGGGAAACCCCTTTCGTCTCTCCTCCTCCGCGGGTGGCGTGCGGTGGAGAGGATGAGGAAGAAGCTCCCTAATGACTGCCCTAATGTGCCTTCAATGCCTCCTCCAAGTGAACTGACTCTCTTTGAGTGAACCAGACACCACGCGCCACGGCCGTGCCAAGGGGCACGACCAGGCCATGTTGGCTACTGAGGGCTGCTGGAATCGACCTCGAGTCACGTTGCAGTGTGGGACACGGCCAAGCCGTGTCAGGGGAAACGACCAGTCCGTGTTGGCTTTTGTTTTGTGTGTTTGAGCCCTCCTTTGATGCCTACAAAACAAAGTTCATCCATATTTAGACATATGTAATGAATTAGAAAGGATTTGAAATGAAGCTCCAAATAAACCCTTTGCTCGTAAAACATGATATGAATCAACATTTAACCATACAAGAGGGTTAAAACGTTAAAAATGAGAGCAATATAATACGTGAAAATGTCGGTTATCAGTATGTACTTGGCAGCAGAGCCTTTTTCCATTTAAGCTTGATGTGAGATGGTCTGTATGGAGGAAGAGGCACGGATGCTCTAGCTTGATGGGAGACAGCGACTCAACCTTTCAGCCACTGAATTGCATCAAAGAGTCCTTCTCTTTCCATGATGGAAAGTGGTAGTAGGCCCTAGAAGTGGTCAGGATATTTGATTGATTGATCAATATGATTCTAAAAATCAACCATTCGATTGGTTAAGATTTGTTCAACACCAGCAATGAGATTATCACATCAACGAGAACAACTTTGATACCATGGTGTACTGGGGACAAGTAGGATATGGTACTGATATGATATATAGTCCTCTCTCCTTATGTTTGTTATTCATTAGTTTAAAATTACAACTTGGTCCTCCACATTGCATGTTATTCATGACTAAGTCCCTGACACACTCATTAATCGTATTTTAATCCAATGTTTGAAGTCTCAATTATTCTGGGGTTTTTTCATTCCTCGATTGCAATGAACTGTACTAGTGGTTTTGTATGGCATACTAAGTTGGTGCCAGTCGCAATATGTCATGAGCTGATGGAGCTAGAGCCTGGCTTAGAAATATGACAATTATTTGGTATTGAGTTTAGTTGAACCTGTTAAGCATACCTATTAAATGATCCAAGTTTGCAAGAATGTGGACTAGTTAAGGTATCATTTTATACACTTGAGTGCTATGTTGTCATTTTTATTAATTTAGTGGTAACCTGTGTTTTTCTTCGAGAAACTCTACCGAGTAATCATGGATGTTGTATTATCTATACTTGCTTCCATGAGAAGCTGAGCTTTTATCATGTTTTGAGGTGGGGATATGGAATACTAACGAAAGAATCACTTTGATTTGTTTTTACAGGGTTCCTGGTCTGGTTCATCTCATTCTTCAGCCTCAGAGAGGATACTTGCTGTCACAAAAGCTGGTGAGTGGGAAATTGACAGAAGATCATTGAAAACAGGAGAGAAAATTGCATCTGGGTCTTGTGGTGATCTGTGAGTTAAATAATTACCTTATATTTCTGAAAGTAGACATGGTGAACCAGGCTAATGCTTTTGTTTTGTGCGCATTGGTGCTTAAAAATGTTGTAGGTATCGTGGCAGTTATTTAGGGCAGGATGTTGCCATTAAAATTATCAGATCTAATCTTCTCAATGATTCTCTGCTACAAGAGTTCCAGCAAGAAGTATTTATTCTAAAGTAAGTGATTCATCTTTCTCCATTTTATATCATGCTTATAGTCTTGTGGTAACTTGTTACTCCATAATACAACTTGCCATGGTATGATGGATGAAATTATATAAGTTCTCTATTTTTTCTTTACTTTTGACCTTTATGTGTTTTTTTGCTCGTCACAAAGATTACTTGATTCATTCTTTTAGTGCCCTTTGTTCTTGCTAGCTTCCTTTGGTTCTTATCATTGGGAATTCTTGCAGGAATGTCCAACATGAAAATGTTGTTCGTTTTGTTGGTGCGTGCACAAAACCTCCACAACTTTGCATTGTAACAGGTAATCTTTGGCATCAATTGAATACTGAGGCAAATCACAGGCAAGATAGACTCAGTGCATATGCACATGAATGAACTGCTTTTTGAGGATGTTATGCTGTGTTGATCCTGCTCTGTTTGCTCGTTCTTTTGTTTTCTGAAATCTGTCCCAATCTATCTGGATATTTTGTCTTGTCCTGTGTATTAGTTATTTTTAAGGTTGTCTGATTACCCTGATGTAACTGAATGTTTATTTTCAAAAATAATTTTGAATCAACAATTTGATCTTATTATGTTTTCTTCATTGTATGTTCGCAGCTTGAGTTTTACTATAATATGTATCTATGAATTTCTTTTTTCTTCATTTAACAGGTAATAAGAAGGACTTGTTTAACTATTTATTAAATCTTCATTTGTTCATTGTTATAATTTGAATGTTCATATATGTGATTTTGTCACATACAAATACAATAATATAAATATGACTTTTATACTAAAATTATTGGGATTTCTGTCAATCAAATCTTAAGTATGGTACGAAAGGATTGTTGATGTGTTCAAATTTTAGCATTTGCCCCTTTCACTCGTCTGTGTTATGTCTTGTTTATTCACTCACTTTTCCACTATGAGCTGCTTGTGCAAAGTCCGTTGTTTGAATTAGACATCCTTGTAGTTCTGCATAATTGAGCTTGGTTTGAACTATACGTGAGTAGGGATGTAAACTGTTATCCTATGGTTGAGCCATTTCCTAAGAGCTTTGTCTTTTATCTCAAGTGCCCATCCAATCTACTGACACAGATTATAAAGCTGCAAAGAGACTCCTTTTTTATTATATTTGCATTAGTAAGCATGTGTGCGCATGAGGGAACCAATCCTATTTTTATACAAAAATAAGCTGATTCAGTTCACTTAATGACTCCATTTCAATGTTTTAAAATATGAACCATTGGAGTATCATTGTATATGGAAGAGCTTGATTTGATAACAATGTATGTTTATATACAATGTTAGAATGATTATTAGGTAAAATACTAAATCCCCTTAAATTCTAATCCACATTTTATTTTGCACATATTCTTTTTCTTTTTGGTTCAATCTTCAATGTAATTCTTAAACTGTAATTTCTTTTTGTTTTTGTCAATAAGTAGGAGTTAGATAAATTTGACAGTAATCTTACATGGCAGTAATATGAATGGGCATAATGTATGTCATAAATTTCATGATTTGTATAAGCAATTACTGTCTCTCATATAAGTACCCAAACTATAACCTTGTTTCATAAGTACATTTATTTGTGTAAGGTATGAATCCTTCAATTATGTGTCTATAAGGTGCATAAACTCTCTATTTTGATCAAGGGAATGAAAAAATCGAGGCAGTGTTTGTTTTTGATCACTTTCCAGTCCCATCAAAAAAATGTGTATTGCAGATATCTAGATTTAGAGAGACCATCGTAGATTATATTTCCTTGGTTTATCTGTGGCTCTATTTTCAGAAAATCCTTCTCATTTTTATATTATATTTCATGTTGGATGAAGAACTACTCCATCATACTTGCTGACGATTTTCCAACATCCTTTTACATTGCACTTATCTGGCACATGTTTATTGTCTTACAGAGTACATGCAAGGAGGAAACTTGTACGACTATTTGCATAAGCAGCATAACATCCTCGAACTTTCTATGTTGCTGAAACTTTCTATTGATGTCTGCAAGGGGATGGAATATTTACATAATAACAACATTGTTCATAGAGACTTGAAGACAGCCAACCTACTCATTGATAGTAATTTTGTATGATTCTTTTGCCAGTAGAGTTATTTTGTCATGGTATTATTTTTCCTTGATATTTTGATCAACTAAATAAAAAGTTTCGGAATGCTCAAAGCATATGCTCTTTATACTAATTTAGTCACATGCATACTGAAAGTATAAATGTATAGACTGGGCGCCTTCCTAAAACTTCATCTTTTAGCTATGCAGATAAATTAGGCACTTTCTTAACTGAAGTTTCTGGAGTAATAATCAAACTCAGCAAGATCAATAGCAGGCTGGTGATTGTCTAATTTATGGAATAAACAACTTTGAAGGCAAATTTGCTCATGGCATTACATCAAAGGAGTTGTTTGTGAGGCCCTTCGGGGGATGTGAACAAGGGTTCTCGTGTAGTATGCTGCCTCACTATTGGATACAACCTGGGGAGTAACTTGGTTGGAGGCTTCTCCATTGCTTAATTTAGCACTATAAAAGTGGAAAAGCATGGATGGAATTGAAGTTCAGAGAGTCTAGTCTATTAGCAAAATCATTTTACCTTATTTAATGAGAGATGACCATGACCCCCATCTTATTTCATGTTTTATCTTTGGAAGGAACATATAGACATTGAGGATTCCACTTTTTGTAAAGAAATGCCAAAGTTTGGAATTTTGTTTTATCCATGAGGAACCATCCATAGAAGGTTATTTTGACTTTAGATTATGGTGGATGATTGATTAGAGTTGCTGCATTTCTATCAGTGGCAACTTTGTGACTTGGAGAAGCAACAAACAAAATGTAAATCTGGACTTTATGAGTCATCATGGCTCAAGAATTTACTTCATTGTTTAAGGATTAGAAAGAACAAGAGGATGTTATTTTCTAATAACAAGTTGACGATTAGCATTTCAGACAATCCAGTATAAGATGAGATGACATGATAAAGCACGTGGAAATTGAATGTTTATAAAAGAGAAGCTTAATGCAGGGAAAACATGTCATGCTTTTGGTCAGAACAAATTGCAAACATGCTGACCAAAGCAGTGCCCTTAGAATAAAACTGTATCGGTACTATGCCAGCGGTGCTGACAT
The DNA here is from genome assembly GCA_038050645.1 of Hedychium gardnerianum. NCBI lineage: Eukaryota > Viridiplantae > Streptophyta > Magnoliopsida > Zingiberales > Zingiberaceae > Hedychium > Hedychium gardnerianum. Next base: position 2,742,307 of record JBBUKS010000104.1, on the reverse strand, counting down.
GCGCACCATTGAGGAAGAGTAGGGAGCTGGCAGGAAAGAGGAGGGCGAGCAGCAACAACATTATAAGAAGCAGAATCACAGCTCCTAGAAGAAGTCAAAAAAGAAGACCTTTCACGGATCGCGTGGCTCATGGAAGAAGAAAAAAGGTGTTGTCACGGTTTGAGGAAGAACCAACAACAACACATGAAGAAGCAAGGTTTAACTTGGAGCCTAACCTTCTCTAGTTGCAGTCGCATAGAAGACGGGGCGAGGAAAATGTAGCAGGAAGGATTCTCCTTGCAGAAGACACTCCACATTTGCCCCAGCTGCAGTCATGTAGTAGACTAGTAGGTAATCACGAGGAATGAGGAAGACACAGCAAGGATGATCCGCCTTGCAGAAGAGACTCACTTTCTTTTCCTTCATTCATTGTTGTCTCTCTCGCAGAAGAACCAGCAACACGAAGGTGTGGCTGCGGCTTGCAGCATGAACAATTTGCCCCACAGACGACACTCCCACCTGTTCCGCTTGTGTACTGAGAGTATTGAGGCTTCTTGTGTGCCAGTTGGTGAGCGGAATAAAAATTTCTGCCCATATTCATTGACATGTAATGAAATTTGACAATGGTAATATAAAATGTGCACATATAAAATTGTTGGTGAAACTATAGAAGGTCAAGATGTCGGATGGGTTGATTGGATTATCAAGACTTTAACTAATGTATATCATCATGTTCTTGATGTGAAGAGGAATCTGAGTTTCCAAAGTAGACTAGTAAGGGGATTAGAGTACATTGATGGAGGTAGAATCTCAAAGTGTTGCTGGACTTGTGCTTGTGTCTGACGCCCTGCACTTTGACATTCATTGATCCCATATAAAACATTTGAGGTGTCATCCACTTAGATCCACACTTTGCTGGATACGTATATTTGACTCTAGCATAGCTCTTGCCTATGCAGATGTTGAAGTGTCTGGTAGTTAACCCCTGCACAAACTTCTTTTAGAGTACATAAAACTATCATGCAGTGGAGATATATGTGGTTGAAGTGTTTTGGAAGCTAAACTGTTTTTTTTCTCTGTTGATCCTGAGGTCAAGCATTGATTGTTGTCCCCCCAAGTGAAGTATATCATATTTATACATTGGATTGAAGAATTTTAGATTGGTCTGCCAGTTGCTAACCTTTGAAGAGTCGCACATGTTAGGTCATACTAAGATTAGGTCCACAGATTAGTGGGTGTTTATCACGAGGCATTGCACAGAAGGTTCTGAACAGAAGCAAGTGAATTGACCCTGACCAAGCCAATAGTGGGCATCATCTGCAGGTGGTCCACTAGGATTTCTTTTTACCATACGTGGTTTAGGGCTTATGGATGAGCAAATGCATGTTTCCTTAAATACATATGCACTGCATGAAATATAAGGATGCTGTGAGGACATTGTAGTTAGTGCCATCATCATTGTACAGGTAATCATCATCGTCCTTTACAAATGTAGTTTCTATATATTTTTATGCAATTATTACTTGAATGAGTTCTCTTTTCTGAACTATGTTTTTTTCCCTTGGGATTTCTACGTAAAACATTGTCCTCGTTTTACACGTGTTTCTGTTTTGTATATCTCCATAACAAACTGGTATTTCCTAACAGTGGTAAACCAAGTATCATTCTTATTACTATTGCATGGCCACTTTCCCCATCCATACAGGCAAAAAGTAACTTCCTCTGGAATCTGTCATTCCTGCTATTTCTTATTGTGGTTTTCTTATTCAGAGCAATTGAAAAAGTGCCTTTTTGTATTTAATCTATTAGATCATTTTGGTTATATTGATATTTTAAATCTGCATATTGTTATTTGTAACATATTTATTCTTTTCTGCAAAATATTACAAGCATTGCAAATTGATTTCCTCATTTTTGTTGAGGCCTTCTATTCATTATTGTTTTCTATAGGTTGTCAAAGTAGCAGATTTTGGTGTTGCTAGGATTCAGAATCAGGGTGGCGTCATGACAGCAGAAACTGGAACATATAGGTGGATGGCCCCTGAGGTATCTTTTTGAACCTCATTTCTTTATACTAAAGATTCAGTGAGAAGATTTTCTGTAGCCCAAAAATGTCGTTGGTTCTTTGTTTTTTTATTTGTGAAATAATGCAACAAAGACAGATGGAACAGGGCAACTGTTTACTTTGCATACTGCTACCATATCCTATTTAAACTGATAAAAAATTTATGCATTTTTAGAAAGCTTCTTCTAGGTCTCTTTTATTCAGCAAGTCTAACTAATTCACCATCATTCAACTAGAGCATAAATAAATTACCAATGGACCTGTTAACCTCTCTAAATAGTTCTGTAATGGTTCAAAGTTGTTTAAAAATAAGAACTTATTAATTGCAATCTTTTCTTGAATATTTTACTAGAAACCAAGGAGTTCTTATCTGTGATATGGTAAAAATTTCTATATGAATTTTTATTTTCTTAACATCAAATCTTTAATTTCTGAGTGACCATCAAATTGCTTTACCCTAATCCATTTCATTTGAGGGTAGACAACAATCATTTAAAATTCTCAAGTCCCTTTGTAAGTAAATCTCTCCATAATAAATGCATGTATGTGTTTCACCCACCTGTTGAGTAGATCTGTCACATCCACGACTCACTATGGTATCTTCTTGTTTGGTTTTCTTGTTTACACCTTAAATTGTTCCTACATTGATCAGAATGTATTTTATAAACGCTGCATTTTGTGCACATGGATTTTTTTTAAAGAGAAAGAAAGGGATAAACCTGACATGACTGGGGGCTGAAACAAACCCAAGACCTTGGAAATATTTTCCAAGGTCATTACTAGCTAGCTGGCTGGTATCTTCATCTTATGCATGTGGCTAACTATGGGAATGATTTTTTCAAAACGAATGGACTAGGAGAAATTGAAACTTTCAAACAATGCCTAATACGAGAGTGAATTTCTTGGTTGTTATGGTGCTTTTCCATGGACAGAACTTATATATTGGTTCAGCATTTCTTTTTGCCATTGGTTATTCCATAGTTGTGAAAGGCGTGCTAGGCGCGCCTAGCTACGCCTAGTTGCGCCTAGGTGCAGCCAGGCACACCATTTGCATTTGGGTGGTGACCAGACGCATTGCTTGAAAGAAGTGCGCTTAAGCACGCGCCTTTTGAGAGGCGACAAGCACTAAGACAATTTTTCTCGCCTTATTGAAACAATTTTTTTTTAAAACCCCAACCCTCGCGGCGGCCGTGGAGGCGTCACGTGAGCCCCATGGCCGCTGCAGAGGCGTTATGTGAGGCCTGCGGCCATGGTGGAGGCGTTGCGTGAGCCCCACGTCCGCAACGGACGAATCACGCAAGCCCCACGGCCGCGGAGGACGTGTCGCGCGAGCCCTGCGGCCACGACAGACCCTTCGCACGAGCTCTACGGTCGCGGGCTACGCGTAACAAGTAAATTAGCTTTTAATTAAATAAAACTTAAAATTCAATAATTTCAATCAAACTCCTAGCTATAGTAGAGATAATTTAAATAGGCTTAATTAAATTTTAATAAAATTATCCCATTAATTATATATATATAGTAGGGATAATTTAAATAGGCTTAATTAAACTTAATAAAATTAAGACCCATAATCATTGTCTACATACTGACAATTCCCATTTAAACTCTATTACAGATTTACTTTTAAGCCTAGGAAGTTCTTTGGAATTACAGCAAAGAAACATCTTCCGAATCTTAGACCATATAACTAATAGCCTGGTACAGAAGAACCAGATATTAGTTAAGATTCAAAGAAACCTTGATTTTCTGAAAGAATCTCAAGATTCTTTAAAGAGAAATTTTAGTCAACTAAGATTAGATAGTATTCCTGCAAAACAGGACATACTAGCTCTATCTAAATTAATCGAAGCAAATAAACCTCGACACTTAGAAATCCAATCTAAAGTACTATTACTACAACTCAAAGAACTGATTACTAGTAATAGGACACAGATTGATGAAGAACTTAAAACTCTTCATAAAATACTTGATGAAATCAAGTATATATGGAAAAAAATCCAGTTTGAAAACACTCATTATGAGGAAGCTTTAGAGTATACCCAACAATACTCTAAAACTATCTGGGAAAAGTGATCAGATTCACTCCCAGCAAAACAACACTATAATAGCCCTTTTAACATCACTTCATCACAGAATCACTGTAATAGAAAATAAACTTCTTGATTTGGAAAGACGAGTTCGAGGGACCAATTCTTCCACAGGTTGGCAAGAAGCACTTGAAAACATTAATAAAGATTTAAACAAGTTATCTACCTGAAAGATAGTATCAGGAGACAACGAAAAACTTACTCTTTCCTAACTTATAACCCAAATCAGTCAAAATGAGTCTTACACGAACTCAGACTGAAGTGTTTACTGGTCCTTCTCAAATAACAAGAGGAAGGCAACCAGAAACAAACACTACTTCTTGGCTAAACAATATTCTGGCAAGAAGATTTTTTTTTCCTAATCATAGAGTAGAAGAACTTATAGATATCGATAGAGATTTAACAGTGTTCTCCAATGAACAATTAACCGCAAACAATTATATAGTCAAGGGATACTTTCTTTTACTACTTCCGTGTGTTTAGAAATCATAGAACAGAACCTCTACATCTTCCAGATGACGGAAAAGAAAGACAGCCTAATGACTAAAAAGTCAACAAGGGCACTTCTAACCAGAACAAGAGGAGGAAAAGTCTTGTTAGTCTGGTATGACTCCCATTTTTCTGATAAAGAAACAGCAATCATAGAACTTATTGAAGTTGACATGAATAATAACTTAGGCATAACTTATCTTTGTCCTAACTTCAATATGACCATAAGAGACTTTGTCAAAGAGGAAATTTAATTAAAACTTAGGTTAATAAATTTAATCAACTCCTAGCTATGATTGAGATAATTTAAAGAGGCATAATTAAAACCTAATAAAATTATCTCATTAATTTAATATATATATTTTAAAAAATATTTTTATTTTTAAATATTTAGATTAAATTTTTTATTTTTAGTTAATATGTTTTATATTTAAAAAAATACCAAAATGATATCGGCACGGTACGATATGGTATCGAAACTGTATCGATCAGGTCCAGGACCAAAACTTTGGCACGGTTCGAGATTTTAAACCATCGATATGATTGAAACACTTACTTCAAAAGGAATATATTTCCTTAAACCTAGGAACTTTGATTCAGAAACCTTAGCAGGATTAGAATGGAATATCAACTTAGAAAATACTGAATCAACATTAAAACCAACATATTCCATAATGTATAAAAACAAAAATGGAAGCTTAACGGTTAGATTCTCATATATCAGCCTTCTACTTCTTAGAATGAAGAAGATTTAGAAGATGATAACCTTAATCTAATGAATATACAACAAACAGACCCTCTACAGTTAATCAAAACACTAGGTGCAAGGCATTTGAAGTTGGTACAAGAAAACAAACTTCAACAAGCCCGTAAAGAAGCACATACTTTTAACTTAATGAATAAATCAGAAGAAACAAACTTATTCTTTGAGAACTTAGATGAATATGTTTATAACATATTCATATAACACCAGCAGACTTATCAGAACTTGAACAGTTTGATAAGAAACATAAGAAATTGGAAGTTATATTTCGTGAAGAAAGAAATATAATAGCTCAAAAGCTTGAAGAAGATTCTATCAGTATATCTTTATCATAAAAAGATCTAATGAATACAGAATCTTCTGCAACTTCAAGACTTCCCTATGAAGTTAACTAACCGGAAAGTACTATGCGTACTATGGGTTATGGCTAAGGCCATCCTCCATGAAGTCAGGTAACTCCATATACAAATAATAATCCTTTGTTAAGGACTATTGGAAAAAGAATCTCTGATTTTAGATTTATTTTCTTTTTTTGGTTGAAATGGATGTTAGAGATATGCTTTGCATTTTAATTTTGGGAAAGTAGATCTACTTGTTTCTTCCATATCTCATTTCAACTTTGTTCTCTCTTATTTTCTAAGACCTTTGTGTGCATCTTTCTGTAGGTTATAAATCATCTTCCATATGATGAGAAAGCAGATGTCTTTAGCTTTGGTATTGTGCTTTGGGAGCTCACAACATCGAAGGTGAAATTCTTTACATTTTAACGTTCTTTTTTGATTCAAGTTGAGAATGTCATCGGTAGTAACATATTCTACGTAGAGGACACTGATGTGTTGATTTGCAGATCCCATATGAGAACATGACACCTCTGCAAGCTGCCCTAGCAGTGAGACAGGTATTCACTGATTGAAATGAATTTTGCTGATCAATTCAAATATATGACATGAAATCAAGCCAAAATTACCTATTCACGCACCATACTAATTATTTTTCGAAAGGGAAAACAGTTTTGTTCAACATTGATGTTATACCATGTAGAGGCTTTCCTTATCCGCTATCACTATCAGGGTCATCGTCCTGAAATCCCCGAGACAACGCATCCTAGATTGTCTGACTTAATGAGAAGATGCTGGGAGGGCATTCCTACGGAAAGGCCTACATTCTCAGAAATAGTGGTTGAACTTGAAGAACTTCTCGAACAGGTAAGGTAATAAATTTTGAAAATCTTTGTGAAAGGGATTTACTACCCGTCATAAACGTGCAAGTGGAAGAAAAGATTTATGTTATCCCCAAACATACAATAAAGCAGGCATGTAAAGTATCATTTATCATGTAAAGGTTTTGTGAATACCCGATTGCATTCTGGCATCAATTAACGGATTCAGGGGCACAATAATTAACTAATAGAACGAGTTCTCTTTAAAGTTATGGTCTTTACATGTTCCGTTCTTATGCTCTTTTTGGTCCCTTAATCCAGCTCAGGCCTAGCAGTTGATGAGCCACTTGATTCATTTGATGCAGCAGGCGACAGAATGGCGATTGTAAATATTTCTCATCTCCTGGCCTTGTCTGATTTTTAAGTGGAGCAAGGAGACTGTTGTCGTGGTAGAAACTGTAATTTTACTGGTTTGATCTATTTATAGGTTGCTTGTCCATGCCTTTCTACGTATTCTTTGTTTCTATTGAGAACCTCTGGTGCAATTTTTGTTGTATCGATGCATTGATTTGGATCGACAAAAATAGAAATGCAGATAAATAGGGAAGAAAAATCTACATGGTAATTCTTTATTAGTTGCTACTTTTAATGTTGCATTTCCATGACACCTTGGTATTGCTGAACTTGCTGCTTATTGAGTTTCATATATGATTTCCTCCAATTTGACGGTATATTTTATGAAGATAAAAGCTAATATCTATATGTTTTGGCACAAAATCAAATTTTGCATAAAAGAGATTATACGATAGTGTTGCAAAGTGTATTTTATGCATTAATAAAGGATAATATATCATATTTATTTTCCAAGGATAATACTATCTTTTAAAAGTATTTTTTTTTTCTAAAGAGATAATTAGGGCGGTAAACAAATCAAGTCGAGTCAAGTTTTGAAGTGTTCAAGCTTATTTGATAAGGTAGTTGAGCCGAGTCGAGCTTAAAATAAATTAAGCTTTTGAAATGATTGTTCAAGTTTGGCTTGGTTTATTTTTTACGAGTTTGAGTTTATTTGAAGTTTGGCTTGAGCTTGGTTCGTTTAGATGTTATCAAGCTCTCATTTCAAGTTTGATTCGTTTAGATGTTATCGAGCTCTCAATTCAAGTTTGGTTTGAGTTTGATTCGTTTAGATGTTATCGAGCTCTCAATTTAAGTTTATTTGATTGTTTGAAATTTTTGCTTGTTTGATTAGTTATTGAGCTTGATAATTTAAATTTGTTTGTTTATTTTATTTTATTTATTTAGCATGTTGATAAGAGTTTTATTAATGAATATGATTACTCACGAATATTGTTCACAAATATTATTCATGAATGTTGTTCACGAACATTAACGAGCTGAACACATATGTGTTTAAGTTTAGTTTAACGAGTTGTTTGAGTTTGTTTATTTAATTGATCTTGTGTATATTAAATGAATATAAATAAATTTTTATCAAGTTAAATATTAAATTTATTTATGAACGTTTAATTTATTTACCGCTCTAGAGATCAACTTTCGGTTAGAGACACTGATGTGATTTTAGATTTGTTTTCTTTTTCTGCTTGAAATGAATGAGAGATATGATAGCAATTTAATATTTATAAAGTGGATTCATTGGAAAGAGCTTTAAACTTGACTTTGTGAAACTTTGCTTGGATGTCAAAATATTCAACAGATTATTGATGAAGACTCTAAAAAATTCACCTTGAATCAAAAAAACAGCAGCAAAAGAAGACCGATAAGAATTATCATGTCCTGATGTATATTTGTCTTGTAAAATCAGATGATATATCTAGTGATAATATAAAAAATATGATATCAAATTTAGTTCATGCAAAATAACATGGATGTAATATAAAATTCAGTAATTTTTTTAAATACTAATGCGTGTATATATGCATATACATGTGAATATACTAAACTAAAAAGATAAACATTAATTGTTGTTTTAACAAAACTCGAAGATTCGATACAAATAGGTAAAACCAAAATACCAGTAAAAAATAAACATCAACATAATTCAAAAAAAATAAATCAAAACTCAATATCAAGTGGGATCGACAGTCAGGATCTCTAAGCGACACAACACATCCTCAACTTGATAACTTGGAAGTCAAGGAAAAGCAAGGAATAATGAATACAACGACTCAACGGATATAAGAAAGATAATGCATGAATTATATAATATAAAGAGATCAAAGAAAGTCTCAGTAATGTTACTAACAAAAGTAATTGCATTAATCATATGCTAAAAAAACATAAACTACAATATGATTCTACTAACCTGCTCAACCAATAAATTATGTATACATATTGTACATTCAAATCCTACACAAGACAAGCACATAACAATAGATAACAAGCATAACACTGACTATGGGAGAAACACTTTATCATAGATGAGTCCCGTGGGAAATTATGATATGTAAATAGTCATTGTTGGCAGGAGAAATACTCTATCACGAACGGATCCCGTGATTAGACAGAATATATTGATAACTATCTACGGACTACGAAAGAAACGCTCTACCACGGGCGGATCTCGTGAGCAGTCTCGATATATAAGTGATCACGGTCTGCGGGAGAAACTTTCTACCACGTACGGATCCCATGGGTAGACAGAATGTGTAAGTAACTATCTAGCTACAAACTGTGGGAGAAATACTCTACTACTGACGGGCCCCGTGGACAGTCTAGATACATAAGCATACAAAGTAATAATTACTAGATAAGCAATAACCATAACATCCAAGAGTAAAACTCTACAAAACTATACTATGGTATCGCTAACATAAAGGCACAAGTATAAATACCATAAATAGCATGAATAGCGAGACTGCATGGATATTAAATAAATTTAAATAAGTACTAATAAGTAAGTATCAACTAAAGAAACAAATAGAGTGGAGTTAGGATAAGCAAATAAATATTACATAATCAACATAAATGAAAGAAGATTATATACTAAGATCAAAGATCTAAAGACATCAAAGAAAGAACTACCCACCTCAATTAGAGATCATCCTAACCATCTTGTAGTCAGAGGGTCTACTTCAATCTCAAATCCTATAAGTACAGGATGTGAAGTTAATCTAAGTATTAAAATAATCATGGTAACCAAAATTGAATCGATTTATCAACCTATAATTAATTCCTATGTTAATCCATTAATCCACCGATAAATTGAATTATAATTTAATTAATATTAAATAATCTCTTGTTAAATAATTTGTAAATCAATCTAATAGTAATAAGTGATGTAATCATTTAAATCCATTAAATTGATTAAATCGTTTAATCATTTAATTAATTAAACAAACTCTGTTCTAAACAGATTAATTCTAATTATACTTGATTAACTAGAAAATATTATTTAATTAAACAATATGAATTATCAATCTATTCATTAATCAATTAAGCATTAATCAAACCATTAATAATCATGAACAATCTATTGTGAATCAACCATAATTAACTAATCTGAAAACTTAATCAAAATTGATTAATTAAGCAATCTATTTAATAATCAATTACCTAATTAAACCATAATTTATAGATTAATTACCTTAATTAATCTCTTCAACTTGCTAGAATAGGGACGATGGTCGACTGCCTCACGTCGGGAGGAGGGAAGAATTCAGGCGTTGCACCCCTGGGAGAGCAGGCAGTGGCGGTTGTCGAGGCTAGAGCAGTCCACGGTGGTTGTTCGACGCCCAAGAATCAACGGTGATGGTAGGTGCCCGATGGGCTGGTGGGACAGCTCAACATGTGTGGTCACAAGAACAAGAGAGAGAGAGAGATGAGAGAGCAAGAAGAAAATGTTTGAGAGAAGGCCTAGAGTAGAGGTGGTCAAGGAAAAACAAATGGTTAAAGGGAGAAGTTGAAATTGGGGAAATCGATTTTAGAATTTCGATTTTACCACAATAATTGTAAACACCTAATCTAGGGTTGATTTTCCTATCCTTAATGGTTATTTATGTAGATAGACTATCATATGGTATCCGATGTAAACTTTTGGAACTACACCGACATATCCGTTCCAATTCATCTTCTACTTTCAGAGCGACAGAGCTGAGAGATTGCTTTCTTAAAGAGATCTCTGTCACATGATCTCACAACCCTCAAGTTGCCTTCTCTTACTGCATGACGTCGAATTTGAATTGAACCATTAAGATATGTGATAACCTATTGCTCTTCGTGACATACCGATCTACTTTCGGCACAGCCTCACCAAATTGGCCACGGTTGTGGCCACTATCGTGGCAACTGGAATTCTCTTAGAAAGTGGTTTTCGAACTCTGTTTTAACTCCTTTTCGTGCCCTATCAAAGAAAATACATAAGAGAAGCTCTCTAAACTAGAAAATATAAAAAATAAAGCACAAATAGATGAAAACATGAGACATATGCATATAAAATGGGATAAGATGTGTGTGAAACTATGATAGAAACCCTATATAAAATGCACACATCAAAATCCCCCAGACTTAAACCTTTGCTTGTCCTCAAGCAAAAGCTGCAATCTAGATTTATGTGTGTCAATGATGCATCATAATCCCTAGTGAATCATTTTAATCCTAACATGTAGTTTCACTAATGAGCAAGATAACAAAATTATATGAGTGTGGCCTAAGTAGAAGTTCTCTGTGCTCAGTGCAATGAGTAACTTGACATTTTCAAGTATCAACTTCCAGTCCTAGTCAAGTCGTCATCTAATCGTGTTCCTAATGCTTCCAGCGATAGACACTTACCTGCCACACGTAAGGTTCATCCTCCTTAACACAAGGTCTCAAAGGAATACTCGGTATCAAGAGAAACATAACAGTTATTTTTTCAGTAACCTAACTCGGTCTCAAAGGGGTAACTTATTAGTTTTCACTCACGACAACTATTTTTTTTATCCCTTATTCTTTCTCTCTCTTTTTTCGCTAAGTACTTGCAAACTGCAAGACTTAAACAAACCCTTTTTATGGAATTTTGATTTTTCCTAATGAGTTGACATAATTCGAGTTTATCCAGTAACCAAAATGTAGTTGAGAAGTCACCAAGAAAGAAAAAGTACTAGTGTGGTTCTATGAATCATAACTATTTTCAAATGTATCTACTATCAAAGTCAAGTATATTGTGAAGATATCCTAAAACTAAGGCAACACTCAAACTCTTCCAATAAAAACATTGCTCACTTCATGCTACTATAGATAGGAAGAAATAAATCACTAGGCAT